>JAQGBY010000926.1:0-34744 GCA_034698785.1 Mycogona germanica
ATTATTCCAAAAATTTCTAACCCTACTTGTGCCTTTTGCGTTCTCTGTGCTAGAGACAAATATAAATTTTTTGCAAATCCAATATTGTAGGGCTCCCACAAATCAGTTTGATGAGGGGGCCCTAAAAATTTTCGCGTCATGAATATTCTATTTCTTGTAACTCCTTGTTTGTATTACGTTTAATATGACGCTGAATAAATAAAAAAAAAAAAAAAAAAAAAAACTTGGTGATGAAAATGAATGGAATCATCTAGCACAACCCAACGTAACCGGATGACGTATTTTCTTTATTTATTAGATGTTATCCACACCGAAGAACTATTTTACTTGTTCAACGTTTCTGATTCCTCGCCACCATTGTCTGCCCGGGACACCCAATTTAGTGATGGCTTCATCCAAATGTGGAGAAACTTTTTCATTTCTGGGTTAGTACTACTAATTATCCTAGTTTAGTTTAAAGATGGATATCGAAAACGTGCGGAGAAGATAGATCACACAAAATATGCGAATATTATGACTCGATATTATCGGTGAACAGACCTATTTTCAGATATCTCAAATAATATGACATTAGGTTAAAATTCAATTTTTTTAGAATGAGTATTTATCTTTCAAACAAAACATTGATCAAGCCATTAGGACAAGTCATATTATCTTCTTCTTGCTTATATATACCAATTTATTATAAACTCCCAAGATGGTTTAAATTGTGATTTTTTATGATTTCGATTTTAGAAATCCGACCGACGACTGGCCAACGACGCCTGCTGGATCCAACCAATACTACGACATCGACACGACTAACTCAGTGCAGCCGGATTATGATCCCGACAGGATTAAATTCTGGCTCGAAACAGTTCCGGCCATTGTCAACGCTTAATTCGTAATTCATTACGTTTAATTTGTTCGCGATTGTCTGTAAAACTAATGCAATAAAATGTTTTATAAAATGTTTGCATATTCTGTCGATCATTTCATTTTCTAAATGCAAAAAATTTAATTTTTTCGAAAATACATGTAATTGAAATAATCAAAGTTTGGGCAATATAATAAAAAATGTGATCTGGTTTTTAAATTATTTAAGCAAGACGAAACATTATCGATTGATTACAAATTGATTATTTGGAGCAAGCGGACCGATGTTGTTCTATGAAATTAAAGCATAAACATAATGGGTGAAAAGTTAAACTAGCAATGTATTCTTGACAATTCAACATTCACAATCGAAACGTTTAGAAATAATCGATTTTGAAACACAAATGCGGTTCACTTTATCAAAATACAGAATGTATTTCCTGACCTTGAAGACCATTTCATTTTTTAACTGCATTTCAAACGCTATTAAAGGAATCGTTTTATTATTATCATTATAATCTCATTTTATACCGAAAAAATGTCGCGCTACCCAGAACTTCAGTTATGAGAGTCTCTAGTCAGAAACAGTAGGGTTTTTAGAGCGTTTTCCCTATTTTTAAATCATATTGGTTTGACATTGACGTCAGTAGGCACTCAGCAACATTATCTTTTGTCCATGTGGAATTTGAAATTCTCAAGTGTTCATTGCAAAACGAAAATATAAATAGCTTTCAAAGTTATCGGGCTGAAATTACGATAAATGTGAATCGATACAGGGGTTTGGTGGTACATTATTATTTCTTAAATTTACACAGTACTCGTCAATGAGGGTAGTTAAATAAAGATGTCTCTAGGAGAGAAAATGTCTGCGAAACGCCAAGCAGCGTCTTGCGTTTTATTCTTAGCTATTTTGTTGCCGTGTGTGGGGGGAATTCCGAAGGCTGATGGACCTATTATCCAACTAAGCCAAGGATTGGTACAGGGTTCCACAAGATCAACACCGAAGGGAACGGAATTCTATTCGTTTATGGGAATCCCATTTGGTCAACCGCCGACAGGAGATCTTCGCTTCAAGGTAATAACATACATGCACAGTGATCTTGCGATATTTTCATAAATGTAATAATCTGGTAAATTGTAATTTATGCTAATAATTTTAAAAAGTCAACTTCTGTCGCGCTAACTCCTTCACCTAGCTAAACCAAAAAACACATTAAAAGAATTCCAAAAAAAGGAAATTTTTTACCGTATCATCTTTCCTTTTTTAATCCTTGGGTAGTGACGAAAGTCTGGGTTGAGTTCGTACGTTTGTCTGTTGTGTTTTCGCAAATTTCAATTTTCTTTATTTATCTTTTAGAAGATTGTTTAACTTTCTTTGTTTAAAAGATCTTCGTTGCCGAGTTTCTAATTGTAGTCCTGCAATCCCCAATTATCTGAGTAATTAACTATCATCGGCTCCTACCTCCTACTAAGAATTTACTATTTGTAAGTTTGTTTCCAAATCGAGAACAATTTTGGGCGCGGTAAGCTTTGCTGCCAAATTTAGTGTAATGCGGGTACCTCATCAGGGGGTGCTTTTCTTTTCGTACACCTCGAAAGGTTTTACTCTTTCACATTATTATCTCGTAGGCTCCATTGCCAGCGCTGTCCTGGACAGGAACTCTTGATGGAACCCAGGAACCACCGGATTGTATCCAACCGTTAGCGGCAATTCCGTTGACAGTGGACGGAGTAGAGGATTGCCTGAAGCTCAGCGTGTTTACTCCAATCGTACGTTATTCCAATGCGAAACATATCACCAAAATAAAATCAGGTCACCATCAAGTCATGCGGGTTTGAACATAAAGGGTGTTGTGTTGTGTCTGTGTAGCTGCCTACATCACGGTTGAATGATGCGTCAGATCCACTTCCGGTCCACGTATTTATTCACGGAGGCGGCTTCTTCATCGGACAAGCGAAGTCCATCCATTATGGACCTGAACATTTCATGGATCAGAACATTATTGTTGTCTACATGAATTACAGACTCGGATCATTAGGTAAATAAATACGCCTGCATTTTTAGTTCGTTATTTCGTCGGCATTGTAAAGCTCAAAATGATATCCCTAATATATGATAAAAAAATGTCTTTATATATTTCAGGTTTATCTGAAACATTTAAAATATTGTAATTGTTTTCTCCAGCGGTCGTTTCCAGAAGTAAACATTTCAGACTAAAGCTCAAATTAGTCTTTCTATCCATTTAAAGGGTTTCTAAGTACCGGTGATGCAGCTGCCAATGGAAACTGGGGACTACTGGACCAGCAACTGGCACTTGTGTGGGTCAGAGACAATATCGCGGTATTTGGAGGCAACCCTGATGACGTCACTATATCGGGAGAGAGCGCCGGTAGTGCGAGTGTTCTCTTCCAAGTTCTTTCTCCTATGTCGGCAGGTAATAATTTAATAAATTAAGATAATAATTTAGAAGAAAAAGATTAAGTAAAATATAGTCTGGATAACTATGGCTCATCTCAAGTTTCAACCTTCTTTGTTCAGGACTTTTTCATCAAGCCATCGCCGAGAGCGGGGTTGCAACGTGCCCCTGGGCAGTTGAGGAACATCCTCTGTACTACGCTCAGGCGCTCGGCAGCGTATTCAACTGCACAACTGATGATAACTATGCCTTAGTGGACTGCTTAAGACAACAGGATGCCATGGCGCTAGCCACAAAAGAATTGGAACAAATGGTACAGTCATCAATGTCTGAAGTTCATACCATAGATGGTGAAATGTTTGTTCAAATATGCTACAACATTGTTTTTGATGTTAGCAACTGATGGTTGAACTTTAATTATTAAATAAGAAACTACATGTATTAATATCACGATTGTCATTTCTAGTTGCAAAATCTAACGCTGTCTTATGTACCAGTGGTGGAAAATGCAGCAACTGGCCAATTTCTTATTGAAGATCCACTAGTGATTTTAGAGAATGGCAATTTCAATCAAGTCCCCATGATCATTGGATTTAATAGAGACGAAGGAGCTCTCATTTATCAGTGTATGTCCAAACATTTCCAACAAAATATTACGCATAAATCAGTGAAATCATAAATTCGAATAATTAAATATGAGGTATTTTTTATATGTTCGTGTCAACAGATGTTCCTGGGCTATTCGAAAACATCGACGACACCTATTTCAACGAAGTGGTTCCTTTCCTGTTGACCGTCTTGACTGACTACCGGACTAATCTTATAAACGTATCCTACGCCATTAAAGATGTATATTATTCTACGATCGATCTCAACGACAGAGATGAAGTAGTTCGAGCAAACATTGACGTAAGTTGGCAGTTGATAGTTAATAGTTGCCTGATTGCAAAATAAAATCTGGAATATTTAAAGTTTTAAATAAGTTTTAATTACGTGATTTAAAAGTGCAAATCAGTTGCTTAATTGTAGATTATTCGGCAATCTCACAAAATGTATGGTCTATTTAAATGAAATTTTTGTGGGGGAATTTTCTAGTTTCTTTCAGATATGTTCATGAGAAGTTGGTCCGTCCAAACGGTTAATCTGATAACCTCGCACAATGTTCCCGTGTATCTGTACGATTTTAACTATGTTGGAGGATTCTCTTGGACAAATATTTCTGGTGAACCAGGTACCGTTTCACATAAACAAGTATTTCACACGAACCACCAATCCTCTGTGATCCCTTAACAAATTAGTGGTTTGTTATTTGAATAAATTCAGATGTTACCCACGGTATTGAATTGGTATATCTCTACAATATGACCGATACACCTCCATTGGATGCTCAAGACACCGCGTTTAGTGAACAGTTCGTCCAACTGTGGATTGATTTTATTACTCAGGGGTAAGTCGCTCTTTATTAAAATTAAAAACAATCTGTTATAGTATTCGAAAATAATTTTGATAGGTTTCAGTAGTTGTTAACAGGCGCTTTTGTGTCAGCATGTTTATTGTCATAAATACACTGTATTTGTAAAATAGGAACCCAACTCCAGACGGTGCCACTGTGCAATGGACTCCGACACCTACTGGACAATCTGTAAACTTGAATATCGACGATCAGTTCACGTTGGAGAGCAGCTATGAGCCGGACCGAATGAACTTCTGGATTAATACGGTGCCGACTATTGTTGCCGGATAGTTATTGATTTCAACAACTTTTTATTTTGGATCAATTTACGAACGTGTAAAAATGTAATCAGTTTATTGTCATATTGAAATTGTTTTCGTGTATATACTAGTATAATAAAAATAGTTTCAAGTGTACATACGTCCTTTCCTCTTTTTCTGTAAGAATATATTTTAAAACTGATAATTTTGCTATGCTCTTTTTTGCATTATTGTCAGTATTCTATATTGCACTAGAGCGTTTTTCTTGGTGGTGTCGGTTCCCAAATCAGTGAACGATAAGGTGTCCCATGTCCGGTTATTATTGAATGCTAAGAATATAGAATATAAGGTGTCACCAACAGTTTTGTAGTACTCGTTTGATAAAGCATAGACTGGAATTAATCAAACTTTAGCATTAAACACAAGTGCATCAACTGCATCAAGGAAGGTTAAACGGGGTGTCATGTCGTCTATTGGTCAGTTACTTCCTATTCCAGTGATCATGGGATACCTTCGGAATTTTTCGGGCGACAGGAATTCCTTTATACGCTTTCTTCCTAAATAGAAATAAATCGTGATTCGTATCTCAACAATATAAAGAAAAGTTAAAGATTAAAGGCGAGACAAAATGGCCAGATTGCCCCCCTGGTCGCTTTGTGACAGACAATGCTGGTAAGCCTCCTCCCCAAACATTTCATTGAATTAAAGATGGCTTTCATAATGAATCTATTCCGATGCATAAACAGATCGAAAATAATTAAACATGAATCCCTTATAATTGTAATAGTGCTAAACTGCTAATTCAAACTACGAAAACGTATCACGCACATTTTCCAAATGGTGTCTCCAGGTGTTCGAACAGGCTGCGAAATTGGTTTTGAAAACGTATATGCTGGCCCGAATCATTGCTCAAATGTTTGCTAGGTCAATGGAACGCACTGCAGTACGCGATACCGCAGCACGCAGTATGTTACCAGTAAAATAATGTGCCGATGGGACTATATCGTCGAAAAAATGACAGCCAATTGAGTTGAACACGAAGGTACATATTCTAGTTGAGTTGAAACATTCATTCAGATTATTTACATGTATTTATTTGATCCTCAGAGAAAATGTCGTCAGAAATCTCTCAGCAACTGGGAGAATATCGGTCCCTGAATTCCATTTATCTGTACATGCAAGTCAGGGCCCATCGTCAATACAAAGTGCGTATATAGCATATATGATAATATACAGCAATCGTAAAATGTTACATGTAAACCCTTATATAATATACGCTGTAATAGTTAAACGTCATTGTCAATGTGTCAAATTTTAGAGTGGCCATTGACATACAGAGTATTTAATGCATTTCGAAAGGTCATAAGTTATTTCATACCTGTATTCGTTGACGAGCTAAAATTCAGTGTAAACTGTCTGGACTGCGGATATGAGTAATTTTAATTTATTTTCAAAATACTTTTGTGAAGGGCTGTCCATTTGAAAGCAATATGCATACTCAGCATACGTCATTCAAGAAAGAATAACGTCGGACAACGAGTTTCATGTCAACACCTAGTATCCAAACCATTATTAAATGTTCGGATTGCGGAAGTTTGTGAATGTTTATTTTTCAAGAGGCCATTGTTGAATCACGTGAACATGAGCGACAAAATTTAACAGACAAATATATAATTATCCATCAGCTAACCATTATGTTAAACGAGGGATGATCAAAAATTAGTGTGAACTTATTTATTACCAGATAATCCGAGAAAAAATGAAATTTGTCTTTTAACAACTGCTTTCTCTTAATGAATTTCATAAATGGCTATACTTTGTGCGCTAATGTTGAGTCGTATTCGGAAACGTCGGCTGTGGAGGCAGCTATATAACTAATGATTAATTAATTGACCGATTAACTCAATAGTGATAAAAAATATGATTTCTCCAAATGTTGCATGTATTTGAACAAGATTTTCTCTCACTCGCTCGCTGACTTGACCTTCCAAATGTGTATTTTTATTTCATTTTTATTTTTTTCCAATGTCGATAATTTCTTCCAAAGTAAATTATTGGGCATCCCTCCTAGTTTATCTTGTAAATCAAACAAAGCATTACTTTTTAAAAGCACTTGATATTTTATTTAATGGTGCTGTATGTCAATCAGTGATTGACAATCACTGATAATCTCGTTATATAACCGTCAGCAACTTTCACGCTCCGAATCAGTCGCTCAAAAAATACAATTTATTGTGTAGATTTGGTGGCACAAGTCCCTATAACTTGGAGTTCAGTTTGAGCAGCAAAATGAATGCTCGATTTGGATTGCTGGTGCTGGCGTGTTGCCTTCATTTGCAAGTCGGAGCACTTCCTTCCAACGCTAAATACGTCAGTCCTGCGGCTAGTGGCATTCTCATTGACTGCAACCCCGAAGCGGGGGCGACTCAAGAAACGTGTCTGGCAAGAGGGTTTGTATAAAAATGATTATTGAACTCATGACGTGGACGTAATATTTAAAAATGGTTGCACTTATAAATGTTGTAAATGTAGAGTCAAAAGAACTTCTTTGTTGCAATTTCCATTTTCATAATAAAACAGATAATTTTCTAGATTTCACTAATTTGTGTCAAATGGTTCGAAAGAAATTTGTTTATTTTATTTTTGAGAAAAACCACACATGCACTCACTCACTTTTGTTTCTTTTTAGATGCGTTTGGACTGAATCGAGTGTAGTTGGTGAACCATGGTGTACATTTCCAGACGGATATGGGTACTCTCAAATCGGATCGGAAATTCCGACCGAAAACGGATTCATTTTGCAGTTGCAACGTAAAAATCTGTCCACCCTGTATGGAAACGACGTTGAAACCGTTTATCTGAGCGTGGAATATTGGTCGAACGACATTGTCAGATTAAAGGTATTAGAGTCTCCTTTTTAAAATGAATTGATGAATTAAATTTCATGTGCTCCTCACATAGTGTCTAAGCACCGAGAGGGTTACAGATACTCCTGTTGTGATATACACTTCAGTGAAGTAAAAAAATGATAAGAATAGTTATCCTATGAGCTATGATACACAAATACACGCTACACGAATAATTTCTATGTGAATGTTGATTTATTAAACTTAAACAATATTGTTTTTGCATAACGTATTTTCTTTTTTCTGATTAGTTTTATGATCCCAATCAACAACGATACGAGGTGCCCTTGCCCCTGGTTGCATCATCGCCGCCACCGACAGAAACCAGTTATGAGATTCAAAATACCAACTCGCCACAATTCGGAATATCGGTGGTTCGAAGCTCTACTCAACAAGTCATGTAAGGCAAAAATCACGTACTACTCTGTACAATAATTTACTCTGTATGAGCATAAAATATTTCAGAATAATTATTTTATATTAACACTTTCAGTTTCAATACGCTACTGCCCGGATTTGTGTTTTCGGACCAGTACTTGCAAATTAGCACATACCTGGCTTCATCAAATCTGTACGGATTTGGTGAAAACAGGCATCAACAGTTTCGACATGACCTGAACTGGCGTACATGGGCTTTATTCGCCAGAGATAATGGACCAGAGGTATAAAAGGACGCTATCTAATCTATTGATGTACGCTTATATTGATTAGTATTGGCAAATTGGATTGAAGCGAAAATAACATCACTTTCTGTATTTGAAATCAATAGGATGACTACAATCTTTACGGAGTTCAACCGTTCTATCTCAATGTCGAAGAGGACGGAAATGCGAACGGTGTTTTGTTGCTCAACAGCAATGCTATGGGTTCGTCACAAAGTCATTTTGATTAATGCAATTAATTCAACAATAAACCAAAAACAATTAATTATTTAATCGTGTAAGGCGAATTTATAACCAGTTTGGCTGCTGAACAGCGCATTCATTGTTATTCGAATTACCATGTCTGGGAGAATCTTCTATTACAAATCGTTATCTGATATAATTTCATTACATAATGACACTAATTATTTTAAAAGCTGACATGGCAAAATATCTACAACTCGTCGTAGCCCTGTCGGGATTGCGACTGACTGGATCGGCGGTTCCGGGTTCAATTCCCGGCGCGGGCTCTCAATAGTTTCGATCCCGGGGCACTGGTAAAAATGTGATCCTCACATAGTGCCTAAGCACAAAGAAGGGTACAGAAACGCCTGTAGTGCAACGACTACAGGCGTTTCTGCACATTCAGGCACATCGTTTAGTAATTTAATTGGTTTTAATGAATTTAGAGGTCGCGCTTCAGCCTACTGCATTGACATACAGATCAATTGGAGGAATTCTGGACTTTTTCATCTTCACTGGGAGTACTCCAGAAGAAGTTGTTCAGCAGTATACCGGGGTAACTGGTGGCATTATTGTATTCATTCATTATATTGTCAATGTGATCAGATTATTAATTATTAATTTAATTTTCGCTCACAGTTGATTGGCCGACCTCTGATGCCACCTTATTGGAGTATGGGATTCCAGCTAAGCCGATGGGGTTACACCAATACAGCCGATGTGCGAGCAGTGGTGGAAAGCATGAGGAGCAACAAAATTCCTTACGTAATACGTCGATCTTATTCTTACTTGGAGCAAATGAATTTTATTTACAGGAGATTCAAAAGAGTGAATCTGCTCATTTGTGTTCTGATAAATAAAATTGTCGTGACTATAAGACTTTTTATCCTAATTAGGACGTTCAATACTGTGACATCGACTACATGGACGGCAAGAGGGATTTCACACTGGACCCGATCAATTTCGCTGATCTGCCCGATCTCATCGATGACATTCATAATAACGGAGAACGATTTGTCGTTATTTTGGTATAATGTTATAACACTTTCGTTCTTCATCTCAAGTTCAACTCCCTCATGGCTTTATTGATACTCATTGATTGATTTATATTTTTGCCTAATTTTTATTAACATACATGAAATGCTTGCTTGTACAATTGACAAGACATTTTTTATTTGGTTTTAAATTTAGGATGCCGGGATAGCCCACGACCCTGACGACTACGTAGCATACCAGACGGGATTAAAGTATGACGTATTCATCAAGTTTCCCAACGGAACCTTGCTGGAAGGAAACGTAATGTATTGTTTTGCATTGCTAACCTATCTTGCCGCATTTGTTTTTCTATTTTTACTTTGTACAGTATTTGCTTGCATCCTCTGTTATTCCAGTCAATTAGGAAATTAGTTGACACGATGTGTTCGATTGCAATAGGTTTGGCCAGGAAACGTGTATTATCCGGATTTCTCTCACGACAACGCCGTGTCCTATTGGTCCGACATGGCGACCTATCTCCACACAAATCTGAGCGTCAAATTTGACGGCCTTTGGATTGACATGAACGAGGTATCCGACTTTGTCGTTGGCTCTACTGGTGGATGCGAAATGAACAACTTGAATTATCCTCCGTATTGCCCAAGTATGTAATCCATAGTAAGGTGTTCGAATCCATGAACCATCCATGAAAAATAGATTTACTTTTATATTTTGTATGCATGAGCATGGAAGTTATTCAATTTATTTTCAATGGAATTCGTCTTAAAATATAAGATATTTTTTTAATCAACACCCCAAAACAGGATGTGCCATTAAAAGAGTACACGTAATTGAGCGATTGGAGTCTCAAATACCAAGTCGTGACTTTTGTAACCATGGAATAAAAATTGTTGAATGTGTTTAAATATCTTAAACACTTTTCATAGATGTACTTGGATCTGATCCGGATGGCATACTATTTGACAAGACCATTTGCATGGACGCTGTCACCAAAGCCGGACAAGAATATAACCTTCACAGTCTGTATGGCTATCACATGGCGAGGACTACCTTCTTGTGAGTGAATTTGCCTTTCTAGATATTGATTAGCCACAAATTTAGACATTTAACAATATTAGGTTTTAACATACTTTTTTTTTAAAAAAATATATAGGGCCCTCCGCGCAGACTTTCCAGACAAACGACCTTTCATTCTTACTCGATCCCAATACACCGGATCTGGACGCTTCACCAATCACTGGCTCGGAGACAATGACAGTTTATTCAGCAACCTGAGAGACTCCATTATAGGTGCGTAAAAGCTGCTACCTAGTAATGGTTTTCAAACTGCCCTATGATCACACATTGTATTGTATTTTTTTATAACGTTCATATAATATTGTCTTTGACAATTTTAGGCATGATGGAATACAATCTCTTCGGCATGCCGTTCGTAAGTTAAAACATTTATATTCGTCTTTTAAGAATTTATACTGTAGACGATAGCAATATCTAATGTCACCAACTTGATCCGCCTACAATCAGGTCGGAGCCGATATATGCGGATTCAATGACAACACCACCGAAGAGTTATGCATGAGATGGATCCAACTGGGATCCTTCTATCCCTTCAGTCGGAACCACAATTCCATAGGGAACACGGTGAGCACGAGTAATTTAGACTCTCTAGTGGCACACTATGCTATTGTTGGTATATGCGTTCAATAGCGCGCATTTTTTGTTTTCAAATGTCCATCGCAGGCACAAGATCCACCGTCCATGGGACAGAGAATGGTGAACGCGACCATCCGTGCACTAACAGAGAAATATCGGTTGTTGCCCTACTTGTACACCTTGCTGCACTCAGCTCATACTGTGGGTGGAACGGTGGCACGATCGCTGGTCCACGAGTAAGTTTACTTCAATTACAGTACTTCAAAAGTCTAAATAAAATCTCACTGGCCACAATTAATTTTTCTCATTCATTCACCGTCCTCTCTCTATTTAAACGCTTATTTAGTTGTGGGGGAAATTTATTATTTGATTCGTAGATTTCCTTCAGACAGTAACACGCGCAACATCAGTTTCCAGTTTCTTTGGGGTTCGGCATTGCTCATTTCTCCAGTGGTTGATGAGGGTCAGAATACGGTCGACGCCTATTTTCCATCAGCAACGTGGTATGATTATTACACGGTGAGTATTTCCGATTAAGAATCGAACACTCTCTGTTTGAATTCACAATGACTCCGCCTATATACGACGTTTTAAGAAATGGTTTTTGTTTTCCAGGGAGAGCAAATCGTGAACGACGGCGCCATTAATACGATTTCAGCAGAACTAGATGGAAATATTCCACTTCACGTTCGTGGTGGTTACATCTTGCCAACACAGGAGCCGAGCACCAGTACAACATTAAGGTGCCTTCGGAGTCAAAAATTAAGATTTTATTTTAATCTTATATTTCCTTGTGAAATTTGCTTTAAAGTACAATATGTGTACCAACACGTAAAACTTTATTTCTTCATATTTTAGTCGCCAAAATCCAATGGGAATATTGGTTGCTTTGGACGAAAGCGGAAGTGCCAGCGGATCCCTCTTCTGGGATGACGGTGAATCCTTTGAAACTGAGATCAGCAATCTTTACAACGAACTATTCTATACAGTCAACGAGGTGAGTTATGTCGTTCAACATAAGGTGACCTTCAATCTATATATAGCCAGTTCACATTGATGAATTGAATTGTTGCCTATAACTTCACTTGTGAGTTATACTGAAAAAATTATTGTACATTGAGATTGAAAGTAATTCATAATTTGAAACGGTGAATCATGTATGGGGATTCACCGTAACTTGGGGTTTTTTTGAATTGAAAACAAGAAGATTTACTAAATGCGTCATCGTATGGTTCCGTGTACTAGTCCAATTGTTGTTGCCCTCTGTTGGATTACGTGACATTTTCTGTCGATATTTTGACAAGCAAAAATTGCATTTTTCTCCAAGACTAAAAAGATTTAAATAAATTTAAAAATAGTTACACCACTGTGACTTTCACCGCTTCATTTCATAACATTATTTTTTTACAGGGTGTTCTGTCAATCGCGGTGCTGAATAATGGATTAGGCGCCATGACAACACCATTGGACACCGTAATCGTGTACGGTCAGACTACAAGCCCTGCGGCGGTGATTGTCGATGGAATTGCTCTCTCTACTGACCAGATTGCTTACGATGATGTCAACAAAGTAGGTCTTTAGTTGGTTAATATTTATTACCACCCTACTTAACGGCACTAGTTAATTTTATTTTATATATTTTATCCATAGGTGCTACGTCTGAGCCAGCTGAATTTGGCATTACCACAAGTTCATGAAATCCAGTTTATATAATGTTGTTGCCACACGCGGTAATCAAGGTTCCCTGTGCTTCCAATGACATGCCGCCAATTTAACGTTTATTAATATTTCCAATTATTAAGATTAAAGTTTCAAAATTATAATCAATCATTTTATCTTGTTTTAGTTTTTTAACAACGATGGCAAGAAAATATCTGACAACATTGAGTAACATATTCTGTAGTGGTCAAAAGGCGATATAGCATTTACGTGTACTAATTATTCTGTACGTGAATTACAATCAAGAACATGAAACTGTTCCAATCTTATTTTTCTCATATAATAATATACTGTATTTGCAACGATTAATTCAACTGCATTTAAAGTTGTTAAACGATCACAAATTAAAAGAAAGTCTGATTGAGATGCTGCTGCCCCGTACAAAGTGATGAAAACTGTCATTTGTTTTGTGTCATATGTCATATGTCAAAAAAAAATATGAGTGTATTTTCTGGCTTTTTCAATAGATGATTAACTTAAATATGATTGTTCCAATGACGTCTGAATGACGTCTTAATAAACAAATAAATGATTCCGTATTCTATATTGTTCACAAACTTTAAAATGTTTAGGGTGTATAAGATTTTGTTGTACTTTTTAGTTTATACTCTGTAATCTTGTTTAGAAGTTTGCGGGAATATGGATTTCCAAAACTCGTGTTTTTGACACAATGAACCGTCTACCATTTTTGGTGTCAAATTCAGTTCTAAATATCGTGGTTCGGCAGTGGTCGAACTTTTCCACACAAATTTCTGGTGCTCATATGTGCTTCCACCGAGAGACGGTACCCTATAAAATTTAAAAAAATGAATAAATAATATTTTCAGTTACAATTAAGAGATTCGTGAACGATGAAACAAATACAGAGTGTAAATCAATTATCTGAGCTCTCCATTACCTTGTCTTTGCGAAATTGGTCAAAAGGGTTAGCAATATATCTGCCATTTTACTATCCTTTGGTGTTAAATCGAATGTCTTGAAGTAGCCGAAATGAAAAATGTATCTGGTATCGTCAAGGTGACCTACGGATCCTAGCTCTAAAAAGAAACAACAAAGGTTAAATGAATGTAAAATGAGGGCTAAATGATTGTAGCAAAATTACATTAGTTTCATCATTGAGCTAGAAATTCAAAGGTTTAAGGAAACAAGAACAAATATTTGGTATGCTGAAACTTTCGAGTGAGTTCGACTGATTGAGATCGGTAGAAAAGCATGCAAAAACCTTTAGGCACAAACTGCTTCCCCATTTGGTCGACGTCTGAAAAAGATCGCTCTCCAAGGTAGTCAAAGCTATACACGAACGGGTTGATTCCTCGTTTCGAAAGAATTTCCACGTCCATGCTGACATCATAGATGAGTTCTGCATCCCCTAAAATCTGCATCATATAAAAATGGTATCATCGTATCAATATTTTTTGCACATTGATTTTTGCTCCAACATTTGGCTTAAAATGTAGCACTGTGTCTCTGGCCTACCGCAATGAATCCCTTGGCATCTGTCAGGCCTGGTGTCGAATCCTTATCGAAATATTCTTTTCTAATCTTTTTGGCCGCAGCCAACGACTGCTCCTCACTTTTAAATGGAAAGGACAGCAGCCAAGGCATCAATTTCTCCATGTTGGCCGAATCGAGTAGGCCCGGATGACTTGCTGCCATCATTGCCGCCACTGTATTTCGAAATAATATTAAATATTTTAAATTTTTTTTAAATTTTATTTTAACGAAACGAAATTCTGATGTGGATTCTCACCGTATCCATAGAATAAAGATCCTTCGTCCTTAGTCGTTCCGATCATGATCGGCACTTCGTTGAGGTTTCCATCGAGTATTAATTTGCTAGGATGCTCGGGAAGAAACGACGCATTGCCCGCGACTTTGTCCACCACCGGTTTAAATCGATATACGTATTTCTGTAACAATATTTTTCAACAGCATTAACTGGAGCACCTCACATCATCCACACTTGTCCAAATGATGTATCAACTATCACAACCAAGTGAAGCAAATTAATTTTGAAATTCCCACCTAGATCTGGGAGTTTCACTAAGAACCGCGGAACACAAGCTGACGTCTGGGCATGAAAGCAATCAGTTTAACTTGTCAAACAGTTGTTATCTCAGACAATGAAATTTTGGATTGTTCTGCGCAAGACGCTCATTTTTCATAGACTGACCTCCGGCCCATTATTCGAACATTCTAAATTGCACTTAATCAGCCGCTCTTTGTGAATCCGCAGATGATAGCCCGGTAAACACGATAAAGCAATTTGGTTGAACGTGTACTACTAGTTTGACATTACCAAATTAGCAATTTTCAAAATGGTTTCATGAAACAAGCGAAATTTCTTGCCTTGCCGATATGTGACAAATAATCCTTTTGAGTGGTCGGAAAAAGAATGTCTAGAGCCGATTTTGACTTCAAACAAGCCACCAATTCGGTGCTGGAATGCGAAGGACAATTTGTCAACGATGCTACGAACTTGACGTTATCGGCGGGATTGTCTTCAATGGACCAGCTCGAAGACGGTGAACCACTCTGAGCAATGGCCGCGTGAAACAGACCTGGTGCACAAAACAAATGTTGAAAGTGAAAAAGTTTTCATTTCCATTTTTTTTTACTAGACTTGATTATTGGTTTTTTAAAATAAATTACCTTTGGAAAGTGGTGACAAGATATGCATCAGAACAGAAGAACTTCCGGCGCTCTGTCCGAAGATTGTCACTCGATTTGGATCGCCTCCAAAGGATTCAATGTGATCGTGGACCCACTGCAGAGCGGCCACCTGATCCAACATACCGTAATTTCCGGGAGCTACTTCATCACCAGTGCTGAAAAATCCTTCATACGAACGCAAAACCTGTTCATTATTATTGTTATTTTAAGATTATCGTTATTCATTATTATTGTTTTCGTGTATCATGTTAACTGGGTAGCATTTATTCATTTTTTTGGTGTTTTGAGTTTTAATTTTGGAATTTCAAATTGTTCTTTCATTGATTTTGTTTTGTGTGTGCACTTACCCATAGGGCCCATTCGATAATTGACAGAAACGACAATAACGTCCTTGTCCATCAGCCTTTGAGGGCCGTACAGTGCCGAACTGCCAGATCCGGAAAGAAACCCACCACCGTGGATCTCGACCATTACTGGCCGTTTCTCAGTCTCATTTTGTGTTGGAAGCTAATAATATAAGTTGCCACCAATAAATGCAGTACAATTACAATTGTATAATAAGATGATGTAATAACTAGACACTACCTTAAGCAAATTCGCCATCTCACCTTTGTAGTGTAAACGTTGACAAATAGGCAATCTTCATCGCCTTGCAAGTGGTACGTGAAGAAATCCCACTGGAGACAATTGTGACCATCCTCTGTGGCATCCAGCACTCCCGTCCATGGAGTAGTCGGGCGAGGAGCCTGTCAATAGAATAAAATTCATCCCAGTTCTTAGGAGTTAGTCACATGTGACTTGGTCGGGGACATTCGCACGAAAATGTCTTCAGATGTATGTTTGCGTTATTGTAATTGTAATTGCGTTAAAGAACAGATATTTGCCTCAAATCTGAGATCCTTAACAGGTGGTTGAGCATAAGGAATTCCTCGAAACGCAAATATGTCAGCTCCCTTGTCACTCTTCAGAACGCTTCCTTTGATTTTTCCGAACTTGGTCTCAATTATTGGATTGTGATGATCGTCGTGCAAAGAAAGAGATCTAAAGATAATTTCATAGTATGTTACATTTCATTTTTTGTCTTATTGAATTATCGCAAAAACGGGAATTGATTTTTCTGACCAAATTCTCTTGATCATCAAACACTGACTTACTTTAGCAAAACTGTTTTGTACAATTTATGCCAAGAATCCCCAGTCAGGTGGCTGTCTACCATCTTGGAATCCAAGCCCAAATTTAAATAACTGAAGCTTTCAGCTGTCAACTGATTCCATTCCAAATCGGGATGTTTGACGGTTGAGTCCTTCGATGTTGGCACCCTGTCATCGCATATTTAAATAATTTCGAGTAATGAATCCACAATGTCCAGGATTATTTTAATTGTGAATCGCACATCTTAAATTCGATATTCCTGATCGGAAATTCTCATAACACGTTTATTTGTGTTAGGAATTGTCAGTGTTGGGCTTACCCTGTCCTGGCAAAGTTTGTCCATAGATCTAGGATAATGTCGGCCATCTTTTGATCTTTTTCGTTCAGTTCCTGAACTTTGAAAAACTCGCTGCGAAAGAGATACTGCAAGTCGTCGACGTGAGCAACATAGGAGCTCAACTCTGCAAAAGTAAGATTTAAGAAATACAGTCTGTAACTTTTGGCAGCTGGAAAGTATCCTGTGTAATATAACCACAAATTTGGGCTACAATGTACGTGAAGTAGTAAGAGTACGTAAAATTGTGATTCACCAATTGACCTTATTTGTTATTGTTTTAAGTACTTACCTTTGATCACATCTGGATCCTTCGTAAATAGTTCCGAGGCGCTATGCTCTCCGCGGTATGAGAATTTATAAGCGTATGTTGGATGATTGTGCTTGGCCAACATTGATAGGGTGACGTCCATGTCACTCGAAATCATGCTGTCTCCAAAGAACTGGAACGTCGAAATGGTTATGTGAGGTACTTTAGTTATTAGTCGATCTGAATAATTACTTCGTTTTTTTTTTTTAAATATTCCACAAACTTTATTTCAATTATCTGTCATGTCAACGTATGAACCAACCTCGCTAAATGCTGCCAATCGTTCCTGCCACGATGTAGCATTTTGAAAATAGTTTGTTCTGATGTATTCCAATATTTTTTGAAGTGTTGCGCTGTCTTTTGACAAGGATGGAAAGAAAACCGGAAAAACGCTTGCCACGAATGTTTCATTGAGGACTTTGATGTCGCCAAAGGGGGCTGAAAAAACTAGAGAAAAGAAAGAAATCTTAAATATGTACTTTACTGTCGTAATGGCAATATGAACGATTACAGTAATGACATGATCATGATAAATATTTTGTCCATTTAAAATGTAGTGCAGAGACTTAAAATACTAAAAATAAATAATTCAAGTGTTCTCGCATTAATAATACACTAAAAAAACAACTGATTGAATTTTTAGTTAGTAATTAATTCAAAATTAGATGTGATGATCTTTTTGTTTGGCCTGTTCATTTTCGTTCTGGTACATTCATTAATAAGAGTGTTTTTCTGACTCACTTAAATGCATTAGGATTCCTTCGTCTTTGCAAATGCCACCTATTACAGGAACTTTATTGAATCGATTAGTTTTTAACAACAGATACGGATTTTCCGAGATGAACGATCCTCCGTATTGAACGTCAGTCACAGGAGAGGTCTTGACCTATGGCAGTAGCACAAAAACAAGTAATAAATCCATCAATTTCAACTGGCATTTCCAGAGATCGACAAATACGATATAATGCAACCATGTTATTGTACGTTATTGTATAGTCGCCAGACGCATCAATTTAAATTAAAAAATAGTAAAATATCATTATAAAAAATGCAGTTCCTAATACTGTTAGTTTTTCTTTGGGTCCTGTTTCGAAAACAACCCCAACATCCAAATATTTATTAGCATGATTAAAGGTGGTCTGGCATTTACTTACAGGCGAATAGACCATTCCAACCAAGCTACTCTTAATCAACAAATCCAAGGCTGGTTGTTTCCTGAGACATTCTACTAGTTTTGTTGTGCACTCTGTCGGACATCCGATACGTTCTCCCAGGGTGGTAGCCGCCTTAAGTGGTTTCGCATCGTGTCCCCATATGCTGAAGGGAGCTCCACTCTGGCCGATTACTCCATGGAACAAACCTTCGTGTAATGCAAAAAGAGCTATCATATTCTGTTCCAATTTCATTTGAGACATATCCGTTTAATCGAGTAAAAAAGTTATATTCAAATATTACATTTTATGGATTTATAAAATATTATGGAAATGATAAAAATATGAATATATAATTATATATAGATACTTGTATGCTAGGATACGCCAGGGGTAGAATTATACAGTAATAATTAGATTTAAATGAAGCTGGACATATCTTATAAAATATTGTGTGATTAAATCATATAATAATAATAATAAAAGGGGTTCTGGTGAAGATGTGCCCCTCGCATAGTGCATAAGCACCAAGAGAGGTACAGAAACTTTTGTTGTGTGGTTCACTACAGTGATTTAAAAAAAATTACTAATTTCAAAAGTTAAATTTGCGGATTTTACGAAAATATAAAAAAAAATTATTTTATAATCTCTGCAGCAAAATTTCCAAACGAAACTACTTAAAGGTACTCTCTCGCGCACCAACCATACTCCAGTTTTGAAAAAAGGTTCTAAAGATATTACCTTTGGATAGTGGTGACACCATGTGGTAAAAAACTGAAGCGCTTCCGGCAGATTCGCCAAAGATAGTAACTCGGTTTGGGTCGCCACCGAAAGAGTGAATATTCTGCTGAACCCAGCGCAACGCTTGAACTTGATCGAGTAAACCGTAGTTGCCAGGACTCGATATGTCTTCTGTACTTAGAAAACCTAAGGTAGATTCAATAAAGTTAAAATATTGCACGAATGATGCCGATAATGAGTAATCTTGTTATGTGAGAGTTTCGTCTGAAAGCCTGAATTACCTAAGATTCCAATTCTGTAATTAATAGTAACAAGAACCACATCCTTATCGAGAAGTCGCTGAGGTCCGTATACTGATGAACTTCCACTTCCGGATGAGAATCCTCCTCCATATATGAAAACCATGACTGGGAGAGCATGGTCATATGAAATAATCTATGACGAAAATAAGAATCAAAGGTGTTTACGGTTATATGTATTTGTTTTTCGTGATCTTCTTATGCTAAAAATATTAAAATGCGCCTGTAATAAAGTTAATCGTTTGTTTGCAATCTTATTTTTTATTTTGTTGTTAATTTATACATCCAGTTGCAAAGGTTATATTCACATTGATTGATTAAAAAAATATATCAATGTTTAAATAATTGGTAATTAGTTATTTTACAGAAACAGTAATATAAACGCAAGGCAACTATTAAGTAAAAAAATCAATAATCAGGAACGTACTGAAATAAAAATTTCGGGCGTATACTCATACATTGTGCATTGTCATTGAGCATAGTCAAAGCAGTATTTATAATGGAGATCTTACCGCTGGTGTGTAAACATTAAGATACAGACAGTCTTCATCTCCCATGAAACTTTTTGTGACAAATTCAAATTGTAGACAGTCGTAAGCATTATGAGTAGCGTCTCGAGTATCGTTCCAACTATCAGGAGGCACTGGAGCCTAGCATAAGGAAACACAATACCAACAATATATTTGTATAAATGCTTTTTATTTGCATAAGGAAAAAGTGAACCGGCAATTCTCAATTTTCTGAACGTATGTTTCATATTTTGTGAACACAACTCGAAACACTTTTTTTCGAAATAAAAAAGCGAAAAAGCGTGAGAGGAAATCTTCAGGGCATCCTGATTAAGAAAACACTGATACTGCATACTGGTAATGTATTGGGTTCTATCTATAGATAGATAGCTGTTGAGTATCATATGTAATTGGAAAATGCCCTCTTGAAATTTGGACTGAGATATCCCAATGCCACCAAGAGGTATATGTAATACCTCTAGGTGGTATTGGATATCCTCGGTTCAAATTAATCGCAGTATTTTATACCAAGACAAATACGAATATAATTAATCTGAATTTAATTGCCTTTGTTTGTCGAAGAATTTTAATCTGTTCCTAATAAATGATTCGTGCCATAAATAATCCTGATAAAAGTGTATTGTTATTGAGAAAATATAGCGTAGTAAAATGATCAAATCTGTAATATATTTTTACTTTTGTAAAATGATAACATGCTTTTTTGGGCTCTTTACTACGAATTTGACTTTCTTTCGGAACCCCAAGGTTAGGATCTGTGAACATTCGAAAGTATCGGCAATGGTCAAACCAGTGAATTCCTATTTTAAATTCTTAGAGTTCCTTCTGTAATCGACAGATGAACGTCTTCATCTATCGATTACACGCTTTACAGGTTATGGTGCCTTTGTGATAGGTAGAATTGAGAATGATTTTAAATCGAATTGGGAACTGAAACAATTTACCTTAAATCTGAGATCCTTTAGCGGAGGTTTCGCGAAAGGAATTCCTCTGAAAGCGTGAAATTCGTTATTCTTGTCGGTGGTCATAACACTGCCTTGAAGTTTTCCCAATTTCGTTTGCACTATCAACCCATGTTCGGTATGATTGTCGCAGTTGGTAGGCACAATTGCGTACAATAAGATGCAAAATAGCATCAAAGATTTAACGAAGACGCTTATCCGTGAAAAAGAAATCATTTTTAGGCTATTTTCTGAGAGAAACTATCATAATGTGTTGAACCAACACGCTGCGACAGCGTTCTAAAAATGTTTCCCACGTGTAAGGATGGCACATTGGGTATTTAAGCATGGGCAGTTTCGTCAGGGCCGGTCATTTCTCATTCTAATATGATCGTTACAGATGTCACCCTAGTCAATGAGGTCACTCGGAGCGAGCTCATCACTGAATCATGTTAATAAGAGGAAAGAAAATTGTCGTGCCATACACTACGTGCACACTTTATTTTTATTCTTAATTTCCTATTCAAAACATAAGTGTTAATGCCCATGTATTAAATTGTGTCGGTCAGGCCCTGGCTGACCTCCACAGCGTTTCAGTGTAAAGTCTAGTGGACATGAACTTTAGCGTTATGGTACGATTTCATGAACAACCAAAAAAGACGACAAAATTAATTGATTTTTTTAAACATCAATAATATATGGATGTTCAACCTTCGAATGGAAGTGCCAACTTTTGTACGGCCCCGTTTGAACGGCCGGCATAAGAAGTTAGTGATTTTCAAACTGTCTATTATTTAGTGATCCATTTGAAATGTTTAAATTTATGGTTGGCATGTGTTACGCAAAAATATCAAAAACGACGATTGGGTGAAAAGCGATACCCCCTAATGCATGTTTAAGGTTATAATGGTGACAAATTGTGAAATTAAATTAAATACACTTAATTTCAATTCCGTTTCGCTTTATGTTGCAATTTCACAGACGTTAAGTGATCGTCAGACAAAGGTATATGTTTTTTTAATTGACGATAATGGTATTAACTCGTCGAATTTATGGTAGTTTTATGTTTACCGAAACTGGACAGTGTTTATGAAAAATGTTTATTCAAACATTTATCAATTTCAGTTAATCGAAGTTGTTCTATTGGTTAGACAACAGGTAGGCTCCCAAAAAATATTGTTCACCATTCAGAGTGGCCTCGCGATATTTATCAATGGTATCGTGTATTTTCAATTGTAGTCTCGAGTGACTCATTGTCTACTGATAAAACTTTACTTATATAAAGCTATTTTCGCTTCTGCATAAAGCAATACTGGAAACTTGTGCGACGGAAAGAGAGGCTCTTTCCGTGTCTTAAAAAATGAACGTCTTTAAGAACAGTTTCTGCTTGTTTGCAGTTATATGTTTAGCCGTTGCTGCTGTACCTGCAGATAGACATCTTGCTCCTAAAGATGAAACGGTCACCGTGGATTGCTACCCGGATGTAAACTCCAACGAAGATGGATGTCTGGCTAGAGGGTATTTAATTATATATTCATATGATTATTTTTGGATTTAATTTTAATTTTAATATATTACAATCATTCTATTTTTGTATGATTATTTTAGAAAAGAAAATAATTAATTTTAGAAGATTTTATTTTTTCAAATGAGCAAGTACATGTATAGAGTACGTCTTCTATATAGACAAAATTCAGTCTAAAATAAATGATGAATGATAATTTTGGCATTCAATCAGCTGTATTTTAAAAATATTGAATTTTGGATCTGATTTTTTTATGAAACGCCGCATTTATAGCAGCATTTCATCGAGAAATAATTTTGGTTTCAGGTGCATCTGGCAGCAAAGTGACGTGCCCAGTGCCCCTTGGTGTACTTTCCCATCTGGCTACGGGTACGCGCTCGACGGAGATCAGGTTGCAACTGCTCTAGGGTTTACGCAAAATCTTTTAATAAAAGATGGACAAGTGTCTCTGTTCGGTGGCGATATCGCCAATATCAGACTTACTGTTGAATACTGGAGCGAGACAATCTTGCGAGTTAAGGTGAGGATGAACCACGGTTTCACACAAGTGTATGACCTTTTTTTTAGATTACTTTCAACAAATATTCATATTGAAAGAATTGCTTTAGAAATTAACCGTGCTCTGTAAGATCACGGCAAATTTTAACGATATTTCGTTGTTGTCCAACAATTGGTCAGTGTTGACGCTCGTGTCCATTTTTTTAGTTGGACGATCCTAATGAGGCCAGGTATGAAGTGCCAATAACAATCAACAACAAACCAACCACCAAACCAGCTAATGTCGATTACGCTGTCTCCGTAACTAACGATCCCCAATTTGGAATCGTTGTTACTCGGGTATCAACCGGTGCTGTAATGTAAGAGTTCTTATTCCTGTTTTGATTTTAACGTCCCCCCCCCTCCAGAACCTATTTTATTAAACATAATATTGCTCATTTTTTTTCGCCAAAAGACTAAACACCAATCAACCCGGATTCATTTTCGCGGATCAGTTTATTCAGACCACCACCTCACTACCCTCCTCCAACTTCTACGGTTTGGGAGAGCAGCGCCATGGCACTTATCTGCACGACATGAACTACCGTCTGTGGACCGCATTTTCACGGGACAATCCTCCGCAGGCATGACACTCGATTGTATTTTTACTATAGGATATGCACTTTTGTGAAGGTGTACTTTTAAATGAAATTTACAATATGTTCTTCCCTGCAGAACGATGACAACTTGTACGGAGTGCATCCGTTTTACGTCAACATTGAGAACGATGGAAACGCCAATGGAATATTCTTGTTAAACAGCAATGCCATGGGTAAATATTGTCCTTTTCTACGTGTTTTCATATAAATGTTACATTTCAATTGAAAAATATTATTATTATTATAGACAGATATAGTCGAATATACTCACCATGAACAATTATTTCGATCAAATTTTCGTTTAGAATTCGCTTTGACTCCTGCGCCTTCTATAACTTGGCGCACGATTGGAGGTGTGCTCGATTTTTACATTTACCTGGGACCAACACCTGAAGATGTTGTGAAGCAGCATGCATCGGTGACTTGTTACCCTTTTTTAATCTATTTGTCGTCATCGTCATTGTTGCTTATTCGATGACGTAATACAGAATTATGAGGGATTTTAGTTGGGACGTCTGGATTATATATATGTGAAATGGTGAATTTGGGACAGGCCGAATGAAGAAGACGCCACTCGGTTCGTCTTCTTCATTCGGCCTGTCCCGAATTCACCATTTCATAGTAATACAGAATGTACTAGATTTTTTGTAAGTATAATATTTGAATGTATTTTTATTTTTGCTTTGAGTAACGTTTGCTTATAAATGTCACCATAACTACATTGTAGCTAATTGGAAATCCAGCAATGCCGTCCTATTGGTTCCTCGGGTATCAGCTCTGCCGTTACGGATACAAGAGTACGGATGAAATTCGCGGTATCATGCAGAGCATGTTGGATAACCAAATCCCCTATGTTGGTTTTCATTTTATTTTCACTCGCAATCAATTTGATTTTCAAATCAGTTTTAGAAATTGGAAACAAAATATCTGCAATTCATTTTATGCATTTTCAAGGACGTTCAAGTTACCGATATTGACGCCTACGTTGACTGGGAGGATTTTACGGTCAACCCTAACGGATTCGCTGATCTGGGAGCTTTCGTGGACGAACTGCATGCAAACGGAGTTCGTTATATGCCTATTGTGGTCAGTTATTTTTATTTATTAAGGAATTATCCGTGAGCAATAATCGAGACTATTCAACAAGCAGGGTGTCGTAAAAAAATCTTCGGCGCCCTGTGATTGTCTGATTTGGCGACATTTCGTTAGCGAAGATGGCAAATGTCGCCAAATCAGCCATGAGCACAGGGCGCGCGGAGATTTTTCTTCGAGTCGAAGATTCGTCGGGAAACGACACCCTGTTCTATGTAATTGTATACATAATGGTTAATATTAACTTTAAATGTAAAATAATTTATTTTATTTTATAAACAATTCAATTATTACAAGTGTATACCAATTCAATATATTAATTACTATATACATGTCGATTAATCTAAACTTATATAAAAGCGATTTATTAAGTCCCCCACATATCAACGATTTTAATATTTTTGCCGTTGGTTTAAACTCAAAGGATGCAGCCATTGGAAGTGATCCATCCCTGACTGGAAATTATCCACCATTAGATGATGGCATAAACATGAACGTCTTCGTCAAACAAGCCGACGGCTCCATTCTGCAAGGCCAGGTTCGTGGAATTAATTGTCTTTGTCGTTCACAGCCGAAGTAGCTCAGTTAAGAGAGCGTTAGACTGAAGATCTAAGGGTTCCTAGTTCGATCCCGGGTTTCGGCAGGAGGGTTTGTAGAGCAACTTTTTTAAAATTGTCGTTTAGTGTATAAACTCAACAAATTATCCCAAATTATTGTCCGAGTGCGATTAATTCGTTTTTATTCTACGTTGTGTTATTATATTATTCAATAAGAAGTGGTCATTAATTTTGTAGCTGTCAGGAAACGCAATATTTTTCATAATAATTAATTGAATTCAAATAATAGTTTAATGTGCCCGTCTTGTTTGCTACTTCCCCGGACTCAACCGTGCATTTGTAATATTTCCATATTACGTTGTGCAAAAGAAATTTTACTCACTTAAAACTAAATCTGAATTAAATATTTTAGGTCTGGCCCGGTCTGACCTACTTCCCAGATTTCAGTCATCCAAATGCCACGGCTTACTGGACGAAAGAGATTAAGAGTTACCACGATGACCAAGCCATTCATTTTGACGCTATTTGGATTGACATGGACGAACCAAGCAACTTTGTCTCGGGATCGACCACAGGTTGCCCTGCCAACAACTGGAATAATCCTCCATACCCTACACGTACGTGGGTAATCCTCTACATTCTGAATATATTAAAATGTCGATGTATTTAACCAGATGTCACGATTGCCATATTGTAAAGTCGGTTGCTTGGCAACTAATAATTCTCATTATACAAGTGACACAATTAATCGAGAATAGTTTTCTCTAATAATAAAATATTGTATCGTAGATTGTCAAGGAGCCGTGGATGGTAATTTGTTTGACAAGACCATTTGCATGGACACAGTGCCCACGGTTGGTCTTCACTATAATACTCACAGCATTTACGGACATCTGGACTGTGTAGTAACAAATGCGTATGTAAACAACATGAAACGTTCGATGAAAAAAGCAAATGTGTTCGCTACAAAATAGAAGCATAATGAGATGCAAAATTATGCTTACTGAAATTGGATCGAATTTAATTATTTCAGAGCTCTGCAAAACCTCTTTCCCGGAAAGAGGCCTAATATTTTGACCAGATCAAATTACGTGAGCACTGGACTTTATTCAGCACATTGGTTAGGTGATAACAATAGCGCATGGAGTTCATTGCGGGACTCAATTCCAGGTAAATTATTTTTTTAGAAAGAAATCTACACAACTGGAAATTTAAAACTTTTTTTTTAGAATTTATTTTTTATATTATTTGAAATTTGTTGTATTTTTAGGCATGCTTGAGTACAACCTCTTTGGAATCGCTATGGTAAAAAAAATTATATTAAAAGCATGCCGTATTTCGACAAATATATTCTTGTAAACTTTACACTTAAATTTTATTTGTTTGTTTTTGTACAGTATTTTATTTGTTTCAATTGAACAACAGGTTGGTGCCGACATTTGTGGTTTTCAAAGCGACACAACCTTGGAGTTGTGTATTAGGTGGACTCAGGTGGGGGCCTTCTATCCCTATTGCCGCAATCATAATTCAGGAGATGTGGTGAGTATCTCAATTTCATTTACCCTCGTTTTAACTTCTTCATAAAGGTTTCTGAAATCGGTTAGAGGAAATTGTAAGCATGCACGAGTGTGTCACCTTCCCACGTATCTTGGTGCATAGGCTCAAGATCCTCCTTCGCTGGGCCAAGAAATGATCGACGCCGCCAAACTGGCCCTGAACGCCAGATACAAGTTGCTACCCTACCTGTACACTTTACTTCACGATGCCTATGTCAATGGCGGAACAGTTGTTAGAGGTCCAGCACACGAGTGAGTAATTCGTATATCGTTATAACCATTTACATTCATTTTCTAAGCTATAAATATATTGCTAATTAACATTCGATAGATTATATTTCGAGGATGGGGCGAATTAAAGACACACACTTATCAATTACCTATACCTAAGAATCGATAGTTATCAAATTAATACTCATACACGCTAAGATATCAGGATTCATATATACGTGACACTATACCAATTTGAAAACTTGGATGGATTATCAAATGTTTAACATTATAACTGAAATTTTAGAGTTTTATTTTATATTTTTCTTAATTTATACTTTTTGCCAGTGTTGCCAAAATATGTTATTCATAATGTGTCACTACAAACATTGGCAATGCAATAAGAAGGGGTACTAAAAGCGCATGGTGTTTTCACTTGTATTCCACCATGTTTGATTAAATAAAAATTTGAAATCGTTTGTTTTGGTCCTGGAATCTGGAAATGTTATACTTTGAAATTTACGTACACTTTATTTTTCTATACATTAAGATTCCCTCAAGATAGCAACGCGTGGGGTGTAGAGTTTCAATTTCTTTGGGGATCGGCGCTATTGATTACTCCAGTAGTCGACGAGGGAGTCACAACCGTCGACGCTTACTTTCCTCAAGCCATTTGGTACAACTACAACACGGTAAGTCGATATTTTCATAGCGTCACTACAGATAAATAAGATAGGAACAATATAATTTTTTCTTTTGTTAAAAATGCCACTGCAAATTGAATTCATTGAGTGTGTGTGATTCGTCCAACAGGGGGCGCAAATAATCAACGTTGGAACCACCGTCGCCATCGATGCGCCACTGGATGGACCGACTCCAGTGTTCATTCGAGGAGGATACATCATTCCTCTGCAGGAGCCAAGTGTCACCACAATGGGAAGGTACGAGAGCGTTTCAGGGTCCATGCGTTCGAGCCAAATATGTGAACCGGAAATCTCAGTCGCCACGTGGTTTCCGTTTCTCTAGTCGTAGCAATCCGTACGCGCTATTGGCTGCTCTGGATGACAATGGCAGCGCTCAGGGAACCCAATACTGGGACGATGGAGAGAGCATCACGCCAGCAGAATCCAGCACACTCACATTCTCCCTGACACAGGTATACAAACAATAAATAATATTTTTGTTTTACAAGATTACCGATATATTATTTATTTGCTATTATTGCTAGATTCATATGGCTATGGATTTGAAGCCCGCGGAATACACACTTTTGGACTTTCATTTGAACAGGAGTACAAATTTCTTGAAATTGATTTTTTGGTAAATAGGGAACGCTAACCATTTCTGCCACGGGATCGGCTACAGATTTGGGAGCGCCGCTGAATACAATCACTTTTTACGGAGTTGCCAACGCGCCCACGACAGTTACTGTAGATGGTGCCACCTCCCAATTCGTTTACGACAACAACAATAAGGCAAGTTTGAAAATCATCGTCGTAATTTCAATATTTCTTAAGAACTAGTAATGTGAATCTCATCGTATGACCGTGTTTTGTTGTTTCTTTTAGGTTTTGACACTGTCTGATCTTGGTCTGACTTTGCCAGCATCGCATACAGTGACATACGCCTGAATATCTAAATGTGTTCCTCAAAAGAAGAGTCGTACATTGTCAAGTTCATGCTGACTCTTTCATGATTAATAAAATGTATGCTATCATTAATTTGTCTTGTTATTAATTTGTATAATCTTCACATATAGTCTTCACATACTGTAGCCATATAACTATACAAGCAACTATAGTCTTCACATTTCATTTTGGTTCTTATAATTATCAATGATGGCATATGTTTTCAAAAGCTAATCGTTTGTTGATGTGGATTGACCTGTTAGTAGAGAAAGTGATCGAAGGCAGCGTTACCAGGAACACATGAGTTGAGATACCCGGGGTTGTACGTTATCATGATTGTACCATCGCAGTTTCTAAAGTATTCGTTACTGTACCAATAATTTTATCTCGAATATAGCATTTTCATTTAAATATCAGTCAATTTTCAAATGATTCGCAACGCTTTTAGAATAATTGAGTAATGTTTAATTATTCAAAATTAATTCTTATGCTCATTTGACCTGGTTCATTTTCAATTCTCACATAGTGCATAAGCACTGATAGGGTTACAGAATCTTCCTGTTGTAATTTTCACTTCAGTGAATTTTTAAAAAAATTGTTAATTTTTATATACTGTATTTTTATAACAATTCCGATTGAATGTCATTTGAAATTTTCATGTAGGTCGGATCTCGATAAGGGAAAATAAAAGTCAGGCGACGTTTAAAAAACAAAACACTTGACTCGAATACAATATCGCGCTCTTCAAAATTATACTTCTGTATTCGTTATTGATAAAGATTGATCCTAAATGTGGCAGCACAATTATCGATATCTTACAAGTGGTTTTCTCTGATCGTCAAGGTTTTCGAATTTTCTCATGACCACAAAACAATTCAGCCCATTAATTAGATTTAGATTACAGGTATACATGTAATGCCATCGACATAATGATTTCCCTGAATGGAAAATTTTGAGGTCATTGGACAAAATGTCCTAGCATCTCCATCCTCATTAACGTATAATATGACTTGGATTTTAGATCAGATTTTTCATAAACCTACCAAAGAATGCCAATCTCGAACACAACCAGACAAACATTCTTGATAAACTTGAATTTACCACGTATTTATCTGTATTTATCTCTTTTTTACTTTTGGCATTATACTGGAGTACATTTTTCATCAAATGGAGGCAAGTGAACAAACTGAAATTATAAAATTAAAATCTCTCAAATCCAATAATAGTTTCTTTACTTATCTGGACCCTGTAAGAAAAATCGTATAAGTTATTTGGCTAAAGCTCCAATTGAATTTTTAGAATTAATAAATAAGACCGATTGAAACGCCATCGTCCAGCCGTATCTTGCACGTCGTATTTGATGTTGGCACGCCAAAGATAATAAATCTTATTATCAACGTAAATCAGCGTCATTCTGATAAATGGACGACTATTTCTGCTCATTTATCAGCTACTTGAAACGTTTTTATAACCAATCGTCAAGAAATTAACGCTCTACTGGAGAATATTTTAGTTTCCCAGGGGTCAGTTACGTCGTCAACATGGCTCGTCTTTTGCTCGCTCTTGTGTGTAACTGTCTCCTAGTCTTTGGCCAACTTGAGGGGGCGCCTCGACAGTTTGATGCCGACGATGATCCAATCGTACAGACTGCATCCGGAACAGTTAGGGGTGTCGTAAGACACAACAAGGAGAAGGCCATCTACACCTTCCTGGGAATTCCATTTGCGCAGCCACCGGTCGGAAATCTACGATATGCGGTAAGAAAAAATTGCACTTCACGCATTCTTCTTGATTATAATTTACATCATAATTTTTCCATTCTTTATGAAATTCTTTTGTTGCTAGATCATTCCTGAAAAAAGCGAAGTATCCATTTTTTCAATTGATTGGAAGATTTATTAATATTTTATTTCAGGCTCCCGTACCAGCGGAACCGTGGACCGGTGTGTATAATGCCACCAAAGAGACGTCATCTTGCATCCAAATCAGTTTTCTTGTGATGGGCGCCAGGGGCCAGGAGGACTGTCTTTATTTGAACGTTTACACTCCTTTGGTGAGTCCATTTAGGGCATGAGCAAATCAATATGTTTATGGTAGCACTCCCAATAATATCAGTAGCCTATTTTGGAACGAATTTAAATTTGTATATGAATATAAACATCTAAAGATTCCAACGGCCAACGACACACTTTTGCCGGTAGACGTTTTCATTTATGGAGGAGCGTACATTCAAGGAGATACATGTAAGTCGATCTTTCTCCTTGAGGTTCGACTTTTGAATAACTATTGTTTCTGATTTTCAAATTAGCTATTTTTTGTCAACAGCTCCGCTCATTTACGGACCCGAACGCCTTTTGGAGTACGACATGATTTTGGTGGTAATGAACTACAGGCTGGGATCATTTGGTAAAAAGGACATCTAACATTTGGTGTATCTTGTCTCGATGTTGATTTCCGCGTTTGTCCGCGCACACCTCATGCAAAACTCGTGGTCTGTTGTATTTTTTTTTTGGTGCAGGATTTATTGGCACCGATGACGCCGCCGCTTCTGGAAATTTTGGCCTGCTCGACCAGAATCTGGCTTTGCAATGGGTCCGAGACAACATCGCCGCCTTCGGTGGAGATCCCTCGAGAGTGACCCTGTCAGGAGAGAGCGCCGGAAGCTCTTCCGTCATGTTCCATGTCCTGTCGCCTCTTTCGGCAGGTAGCTGAACTGTGGGATTTAACGAATCGTTTAGAAATATTAATTTTGATGTGTGACATGGGCAATCAGGAGTGCTAGAAATCAGAAGACGCACCACAATTTGCTATTGAAATCACGTTTACTAATGACAACATCATGTCTCTTATTCATTCAAAAGATTTATCAAGTGCAACAAGATTTACAATAAAAATTAATAATCTGCAATGTATGTTTTTTTAGGTCTTTTTCATCAAGCCATCGCCGAGAGTGGCACGTAAGAACTATTTTCTTACCATAATTTAATTTGTGAGTGCACCGTGAAAAAGGCGTCTTATTTTAATATGCCTTTTCGCCTTCTTTGAGGGTATTTAATTCATTCTCCAGACTCATCAGTAGTTTGTATTGAAACTTGTTTGAATGTTAAGCATTTTCTATCCTTTGTAAAAATTCGTTTAATACAGCTTACAGAATACTTATTCTTTCCCCTATTGTTTAAAATTGTTTTCCGTAATGTCATATTTTTTAAACAGCTCACTCTGTCCGTGGGCGGCCGAGGAACATCCGCTCTACTACGCTCAATCGTTGGGAGAACGTTTCGACTGTCCGACTGCCGATACCACCCAACTGATTGACTGTCTGAGACAACAGGACGCCGGCGCCATCACCAGCTCTGAAATCACTGTCATGGTAATTACGAGTAAATGAGAAAAGAACATGGTGTTTGAGTTCAAATAGTTCATTCTGTGATGGCAGAAATCAGTATTAATCGTTTTACACGAACTGCGATTTTTTCCCACGTTTTCAGATTCAGAATTTGACACTGACCTACGTTCCAGTGGTGGAAAATCCAGATAGCGGAGTATTTCTGTGGGAAGATCCACGAACCCTTCTTGAGGAGGGTCGTTTTAACAAGGTTCATACTATTTATTTTTATGTTTATATAATTTGTGCACGAATTTTGGTGGTTGAATGTTTATGATGGATATCATTTTTAAAGGTGCCCGTGTTGATGGGATTCAACAGAGATGAAGGCGGATTCCTCTACATTTGTAAGGCAAACGGATGGAATAACCTTTACTTAATTATATCGTCAAAAGCCAATGATTTTGAATGTGCAACAATTTCTTTCTTCTCAAATTCCAGTCACCTATGTCATGATGCAAACCGTCAACAACTACTTTTTTGACACGGTCGTACCAGAAATTTTGACAATCCTGACCGACTATCGTACAAATTTGAGAAACGTGTCCTACGCCATCAAACAGGAGTACTATTCCACGATCGACGTCACAAATAGGACACAAGTTGTTAGAACCAATATCGATGTAAGAATAACGCTTGATTAAAAAATATATATTCCAGTTTTCAATTAATTTAGAAAATTTCAATTCGGATAATGAAAGTAATTTTCCAAAATATTGATAATATAGGGACTCTTAACAATATTTCACGTACAATAAATTTTTCTAGATGCTGTCGGATATGTTCATGAAGCCGTGGATCGCTCAAACTGTTCAATACATTTCCGCCCAAGACGTTTCAGTCTACATGTACTACTTCACATACGTCAGTAGCTTCTCATACACTCACTTTACGGGCGAACCAGGTGATAATTGGAATCTTTTTTTCGTATTCCTAAATTCGATAAATCTAAAATTACACGAAAAATTTTAAATATATAAATGAGCGATTAATCTCTTAAAAGGTTTTACATTCGTGTTATCTGATTCATTCTTTTTAGACGTGGACCACGCGAGCGAACTGAAATATCTGTTCAACATGACGATTCCGTTGACACCAAAAGACGATGTCTTCCAGAAGACCATGATCGATTTGTGGGCTCAATTCATCATTCAAGGGTAAGAGTTTATTTGATAATTGTCCATATTTGCATGACTAATTACTCGTAGATACGAAAATTGACATGCACTTTTCATTCATAAGGAATCCGACTCCCGATCCAGACACCGTCCAGTGGACACCCACGCCACCAGGTGGAACCGCTCATTTGATGATCGATGAACAGCTCATGATGATGGCTGAATATAATCCAGAGAGACTCGACTTTTGGCAAAATGTTATCCCCGCTATTGTAAACGCTTAGTGGAAACGCCAAGTTATTTTCAAATAAACATTTCAAAGTTTATATTATACAAAATCGAGTCGTTTTTCATGTATTTTATTTCCAAACCATCACCGTGGATGGTTCGGGGGCATCGTGACTTCTCAGAGATAATGCCATTTTAGACTTCCAGCTTTTTATCAAATTAACTAAAAATCAGTTATGTATATGAAAATTCGAAATGTCAAAAGAACATGCATTAAAACAATGCTTACGTACATGGTCATAAATGGAAACATATTTTAATATTTTCTCTGAATTATTTGCCACGTCTCACTTTCTAAATTGTTTTTCGATACATGAAATAATTTTTTTGAGGGATGTCTTCGATAATTAATTAATGTTATCAATTTTTGTAGTTTATAACTAAAAATAACTCATGGTTGCCAACCTTTTACAAAAATGTCCATAGTACTGTACTTGGATAAACCTCTCGATAGATAAGAACTGCTGCTGTTTCAAATCATCGATATTTGATAAGAAACGTTTTGGCGTATAAAAAGTCGTAAACACTTTTAATAAATATTTCCTATTCATCCATTAAAATGACTCGCATGACAGTCGTGCTTTTTTTTGTGGTCTGTGCTATTGCCAATATATATGGAGCTCCCAATCCTATGGTCGAAGATGACAATCCAATTGTGCAAACTCCATCGGGCACTGTTAGGGGCGTGTTCAGATATACGAAGGAAAGGCCAATCTATACTTTTCTAGGAATTCCCTTCGGACAGCCCCCGGTTGGGGACCTACGTTTTGCGGTAAATTAGTTTGTAGTTGAAATTTAAATTTTCTTTTAACAACGTTCGTGAGACATATAACGCTATTGGTAATAACATTCTCAGGACACTTCCTTCTTTTATTACAGATTTTTATTTACATTACATTACATACGACTCGTCGTGGCCCAGTTGGTTTAGTGACTGACTGTGGTTTCGGCGGTCCCGGGTTCGATTCCCGGCGCGGG
>JAQGBY010000927.1:0-34733 GCA_034698785.1 Mycogona germanica
TTATCCCGTTTATGCGAGAGCCCGGATCTAGAACAAATGGGATCGATTTGAGGGCGCGAAACGGTATATTGAAACTTGATATTATTGTCTGAGAGAATTTTTTTAATGGTCAGGACAAACTGCAGCTTGTAGTACATAAAATCCACATACTCCACTGATATACACAATCCATACTGATGAAATAATTGTTGCTCTTTTCCGCTTCATTACATTGAAAATTGCATGCGCTGCGGTACAGCATCAGGGGGAGCTTTTTGTAAGTCAATTCATTTTTCATTTGGACTCATCGAAGCACGGCGGTTCCAGCTAATGCCTTAACCCGCGTAAGTCCATTCATTTATACATGTTTTACAATTATTCATTTATACGTTCTCATTGACCACTTTTGGCGTTTAAATATTTACGCCATGAGAAATCTCCCCGGATTGTTGGGATTCAGAAAAGTTGATAGGACTGATTTTTAAAAACCTTTTTATTCATCTTTATTTGATACCACTGGCGTTTATCTGTACAATCACTTGTTTAGGGTAACGTTATTCTAATTTGGGCCTAATCTCTGTTTTCTTAAGCATAAGTGAACAAACACGAAACAGAGCCGTGTAAAATCGACGACGAGTTGGCGAGGCCCCATAAAGAAAAATTGTAAACTATATGTTGTGAAACGCACATTAAACGACATCACCCATTTCCTTCGTCAAATTCCATTTTTTTTTTATAGAAAAGAATTAAGATTTAGAGACTTTACCTACAGGTTTACAATAACGTTTTCAGAAGGCGCCTAGTTCTCCCTCATCAGTTGTTTTGGCTGATACGCATTCGCAATGACAAAAAAAGGAAAATCGAAAAATTGGGGAGTTAGAAGGCATGAGAAGGGCAGGGTCTGTTTTCTATAAAGATTATTTAAACTATGAAGATTCCAAATTTGTTGAGCGTTTGTTCCTTGGCGTCGAAACTCATGAAATTGGCGCGTCTCGATTGGGGATCACAAGAGGCAGCCAGACGTTATTGCCGACGTTGTGTATATTTTTGCCTGGAAACAGAGCCAGTCGCGAACCGAGGAAGAGGACATCTGTCCGCGAGTCTCTCCGATATCGATGACTCTGGCGCGTGACTGTACTGGCTGGTTCGGGTTAACGCGACGACCGCTTTATTGACTTTTATCGACACTGCAAAGGCGCGAGTGAGGGGATTGGGGAGGACTTTCCTCGCTTTACTTTGGTCGAAATTGCTGCAGCGCCAATTATCGTCTTTCCCGTGTTTACTTAATTTCGCCGACTGTTCTGAACCATCGAATCCATCGAATTTAAGAAAGTCGAAATCGGTGTCAATATTCTTTTTCTCACTTCTCCGTTGTCTCGTATTTTGTTTTTGTGTGATCTTGTTTTATAACTTTTAATTTAATTTGGAATAAATAGACCCATTCAAAACCATCTTGCTTGCTCGTTTCTCTAAAATTCAGGTGGTTTAAACAATTGTCTCTACTCTGTATTTAGTTGTAGGAGTTTCAGTGGTTAGATGAACCCCATAAATAACCTGTTTTAATTAACTTCGCAGAATTATCCGACTCAAACACTTCTTAGGTAATGTGTTTCGTTGAATCAATAGATTCAATAGTGCCATTAGCTAATGTATTTCTCAGAATTTCTTCGGTTAATGCCCGTCTTGCTTTGATAGTTGCCTTTTAGTTTTCATGATCTATTACCTCTTGGGTTTGATGTCTATGACCGCCAATGGTTTACAGACTTGCTCCTACGCCCTTTAAAACAAGATTGCTTGTTATGTTGTCCAACTGAACTGCAATATGAAAGGGTAGTCCAATTTTGCAAGTAACGTAGTTTTTCTTGAGCAAGGAATTACGTCGTTCTCGATTGCTACCATGCGTAACCATGAAACACGCGTAAAAGACTGTTCGCTTCATAAATCGCCAACATTTTCTACACTTTTCAGCTGCATAGTTAACTAGCCCACCTGATTGGCTTTTGGATATTTGGTGTCTAGTTCAGATTTTCTTATTTTTTGTTTTTTAATAAACGGAGTTGGTCTGTTGCGTTGTTGGTTTTAATTTCATGTGGTCGGGTGCTAAGAGATGCTCACTAGTCTTTGGTATCTCAGCCTGCTTTTTCGTTCCGTTGATCGAAAAAAATCCTATTTTCAAGTCTGATATCATTGTTAAAAGCCATAGGCGTTGCAGCCATGCGTGTTCGTTGCCATGCGGGCTTTTTTCTTCAACTAGTTAGAAAAAGAATTTTTAAAAATTAATATCGTACTCTAGTATGCTGGAATCTTGTGTCAGGGATTGATAATAATCGGAGCATGTTATCGATTTTTGCCTTTTTCGACTCTTCCGAACGTGTAGGTACAATTTATGGGCTGGCAACCAATCACGCTCTCGGCGTTTTGTAAAAGCTGTTCCCGTGAGCCTGGATCTATGTACATTACACTGTACGATCGAAATCTTAGTTCTTGTTCGACGTTTTCCCCCTGACGCTACATCGGCCCGCCTGCAACACGAAATTGAAAAATAATTGTTGGCAAATATCGATTTTGGTATTGCTTCGGTTTCATTTTGCTCATTTCGAATAGATGGGAGCAGATTTCTTTGGGGACTCTTCTTTTTCTGACATGTAAGCCCAAAGGTGCTGGAGAATCAGCACGCTAGCAAGACTCTCGCAAAACCGTAATCTAAATACGTCCATCAATATGGAAATCTTCCTAGTCCTACCATATTTTGTATGGCGAGACTTATGATTCGTCCTTCTGTAATGGCGGATCATGTGATATGGATAAGCAAATTTGTATTACTGAAACTCTATGCAATTTTGAAAATTGAGGATTACAATTGGAAATTTTGGCATATATTTTTTCCGAGTGAAAGACTGAAGGTTTGCCGGTAATTAGATTCCAGTTCAGTCCAAACAAGCGATCGATGTAATTTTATGTAATCATCGAATTTCTGTCACCGATTTTATTGATTGGTGTAACAATTGTGTGGACATGATCAAATGACGTCGCTAATATAATTAATAACTTGAATATCCCGAATAGCTTTTTATGTTACGACTATATCCATTTGCAATTATTGAGCTGTAATTACATAGATAAAATACACATTTTATTGACATTTGGCAATTTTGAGGGGTTTCTTTTCCTGGTAAAGTCAATTTCAGTTTCGCTGGTACTATTTTAAAATAATCTGTGCTAACGCAATCATAATTTTGATACAATTCTCGTCATAACATCTCGTCAAAACATGCAAACGAGTTTTCAAATGATATTTCCTTTTTTGTCAGAAAAGCCCTATCGATTTCTGATTGACATGACCGTTGTTGGATCAGCGAAAGGCCATGCATAGATAGGGAGGGATCACTGTCATTCAATATCAATAACTTAATTAATATTCCATGCCGGTGTTTCATCTTTGTCGTGTAGCGCGCGCGGGTGAAATCTATCGATTAAAATCGCCATTGGAAAAGAGCGCCCGATTATAATAAAATAGAATATTTAATGGATGCAAATGTACACCCGATACTCCTGTGAACCCGGGTCTGGTGCGTATTTTGACTTCCACTTCAAATTTCTAGGTTGCAGGCAACGCTCGAATGCATAAAGCCTTTCTGTTTATTTATTTATTTTTGTTGTCCTAAATCAGAACGCCATGTGTTGGGATATTTTTTGTAGGCGTCACTCCTTCACTATCCTCAAGTTATTTTATTTTTTCTCTAAGATGTTATTTCTTTGTATGTGTGTTTGTTGTTTTCTGATCTGTTTGTTTTCGGATTTAGTCGCTGGAAGATGGCCTACTTAATAATAGAAAGTTTGGCTGAAGGGTGCAAATAAAATTAAGTTTAAAATCAATGCCAAGCGGATGTTATTATCTCGCTCGAATGAATCGGGATCTCCTATAACTGCAATCCAATTTTTATAAAGGGAGGTTTTCGCGGCGAGTGTCTCGATCTTAAAAGTTCTATCAATAAATTAGCATAACAGTAAGCATGAGAGGGATGGAGGGGAAAATCTATAGGGAATAATCGGAAAAAGTGCAAAGAACTTGTGCCTCTGACGGCAATAGACCTCCCTCAGATAAATGTTTAGCGCGCCAGTCATACTCAATATGAGCGAGAATAAACTGAGTATCGACGGTAAAGTAGCCATTACTTAGACAAATGGACTGTAAAAGAAATGGACAAACTACATATAACATATAAAATGTATGAGAAAAATATATTACATGATACGAGTGAAATCGGCTGTAGTCTAATATTTAATATTTTATATTTTAATGAAATGAAAATTATATTTTGCCCTTGTAGCTCGCAAAGTTCTCAATTTACTGGTGATTATTCAGATGATATTTCTTTTTATTATTTTGCAAAAACAATACGGAAGACAGTTTGTTTCATTCTAACAGAATCGTAGGCCTACTTTGTTTATATAATAGGATTTGGCAAAGGCGACCATCTTAACCACGTCAGTCTATAGAGATCTTCGGCGTGTGTAAAAGTTGAGGTTATTATCTGGTCGCGCTTCTATGGAAGCAAAGGCTATAATTATATGCACCACAAGTATAGGCGATTTGCGTGGCACGAAGGAGCACTAGAATGTGCACGCGCTACCGGCCAAATGTGACGCCGCCATTTTCCAAGAGCGGAAACCATTTTTCATTAAGAGATCACGGGCTGAGTGCGCGCCCGACTTTCTCGCTTTTCCCCATCCACAATCGATAAGTTGATATATATGCGCCCTATACACGCGTCTATACCCAATATCCTCCTGAGATCTTCCACAACGAGCCCTTCACGGAATGAGGCAAAAGTTAGCCGAACTCGACACATCGACGATTTGCTGAAAGAATCGGTGCAATGCAACCACAATTTTTTTAGGTTGTAATTTTTAAAACAAACCCAATAAATCCCAAGTCATACTTCAAGAGTAATCGATAGAAATAATTCACGAGAGATCTGAAGAGGACGTTTGGCGACACAAACACTCACGGTGGATTTTCCGCGCAGAGCACGCACTGGTGCGCGGTCATGTATATACAATTTATGTATACGTACATGTACGCGTAATGTATACGAGCCTTCGTATGTGTACGAGAAGAGTGCTTCGTATTTATTTCTTAGGTTGTTGATCGAAGTCTTGCGTGCGCAGCCCCGGTGTTCTAGACGCACTCGACCGAACCAGCCGCTCCACTGCGTGTTCCCCAATACCGATATATGCACGTCTACAACATGCTGTTGATATCAATGCATTTCTCATTAACGACCGCGTTGCGTACACCGCCGAAGGGCAATCGCAAAAATGCCGTCAGCAAATCTTAATACAAGTGCATTTCATGTACCTTTGTGACGACCCCACCCCCACACATCCAATGAAATATATCTATTTTGCGGCTTATACGAGCGTCTGTGATAATGCCAATTCCGCCACGAAGTCATACACACTTAAAAATGATATCTTAAAAATGACACATGTGTGGTCTCAATTTACGACGAAATGTCGTTTAAGACAATTTATATATCTTTTAAGATAATCCAATATATCTTATGAGAGAAGGTCTCATTTTTGAGACTTTTCGCTCTCATTTTTGAGAGATTTCAATTTTGAGACTTGAAAATGTCTTAAATTATAGGGAAACGAGATATATTAATACGACAAATTGTCTTGAAAATGAGAGAATTTTTATTTGAGACATTTAATTTTTCTTAATTTTTCCACATCTCAAAAGACAATAAATGTCTTAAAAATGAGACATTTTTATAAGTGTGTAGTTGAGGGACACAAGTATATATCTTTTTTTAAGGTGCAACCAAAAATATGTATAATTGTCCTCCTACAGAAAGCATTCGTCGAAGATCTGTCAAAATATATCGTTTGTTTTCCTTTGTGGTCACATGAGGTTGCGCAAACGCAGCTATCGATTCCATAATGACAATATAAAAAGTAAAGAATTGGGTTTTTTTATTTGACGAATATTAATGGTAGTTGTTGTCGGAGTTTGCCGATGTGATGGTGCCAGAATTTCGTCACACGATTCGGATTACAAACCCCAACGTCTCCACGTCGGTTTTTTATTTTTGTTTTTTGCCCAGTAGTCAGACGCCCACTCCAAATATTGGGGTGCGATCGTCTTGGGGCTTCAAGTAACAACTTGACGTGCGTACAGTCGTCTCGTCGAACCCTTTTGGCTCGCTACACTTTCGTCGTTCCAGTGCAGTGACGCTTAATTCCGCCTCAGTCTCAGACGAAGATAAACATCAGCCAGACTACACAAAGGTAGAAGGGAGACGTGTACGCGTATTATGCAAATCGTGGGACGAACTTGCGGAGTATAAAAGCTGCTGCCCGGAATAAAATTGTCGAGGGAGTCTGCGATAGTGACGACATAATCAAAAGAAATGCAAGCCTAGAAACTGTTGATGACACAGTGGGCACACTAGAAAGCCCCACATGGCTCCATTAATTACAAAAAGATCACGCATTGAGCTAAGTGTGAAGCGCATGTGCCCTTCGTGAGGGGTATAGAAAATCCTGTAAGCGTTCCATTAAGGGAAGTTCTCGGATATGATTCCCAATTTCGGGCTCTCGATCATTCGATATCGGGGATTGGTGAAAATGAGCCCCTCGAATAATGTCGAAGCACCAAAGGGGTGCATCACGTCTGAAGTGATTGAAACTAAAAGCTTGTTTAGTTGATCGAGCTAATGAGAATGTTCAAACTGGGTCTTTTAACTCTAGCTTTTCACTTCCTTGAAAATGACTGACTGAGCTCATTGGGAATGTTCATCGGGTTGTCCACGAAGGAGACCGTTATTTGGTATTTCCCGATGAATCTGACCGACTGAGGTTGCGTCTGGCGCTCTGCCAAGACACAAAACCATGTACTCTTTCTTCATTGCTTGTACGAGAATATGGCACTCATCTGTAATTTCACAAATGGAGACACATAGACTTCAGTGAAAGTAAGCTCTCTCTCGAAAAAGTAAATAAAAATTTAAGACCGTCGGAGATTGCAACAATTCAAAGCGGTTAAAATTCTTTACATATTTTAGATTGCAATGTTAGTTGTTTCTCCAGTTGAAGTCAGTCAACAAAATTCAAAAGTTTAAAAAAATATCAGTATGAATATTATCATTTAGTATTTGTAATTAGTATTAGAAATAGTACAATTAGTTGAAGTTACATTAAACAATGGAATGATTTTAATTCCGCACTCTTGGTAACCAGAACTGAATTCTATTTTGAGCGGCGACTAAATGTGTACTTATTAATAAAAGGATTTTCATCCCAAATGGGTTCGCTGTTTCAGATTTTCTGTTACGTCACCGCGACGGCAGCATAATTTTTAACAACTTATTAGTTTATAGTTTCTGTCTAATCGCTGAAATTGGCATGACGCCGATCATCGCAAAGCACTATTGAGACAACGGATGTGACGTCATGTTGTCTGACTAGACTTTGTAGGGGGTGTGCCGCGTTATATCGAGCTTTATTGTGCGGCCACAAAGGACGTTCCAACAAGCTGAGCTGTATCCGAAATAGTCTACCTGAAATGTGTGTGTGGCTATGGCGTTCAATAGAAAAAGCGGAAGGGGGATGTCAGGAGAGCAGATCCGCTCGTCAGACAAGGGCATTGACGAACGAAGATCTAGACTTTGTAACGTCAGCGGCGCGCCACTTGAGATTGGTTAAACAGAACATGAAATAGTAGGGGCCAACCAATAGTTAAATCGATACGGTGGGCATGCACTTTTATATGTTATATGATCAATTCAGAATAATTCTGAATGGAAAGTTGACGCTTGGGATCTGTGATTATTTCTTTTTTCGCTGGTACTGGTAAAAATATCTACGATGATACCTTTATGATCACTTATTGCCACCTTCGGGTAAAACGCTGAAACAAAATGGTTACCTTTCTGTGCACTTCGTCTTTCTTGCAAGACTGTGCCGGCAACTTTCTTTGGCTTCAACACACCGGTGAAGAAATGTCGCTAAACGTTTGGACACAGTTATTGGGAGCGCCGCTTATTGAAACATTTTTATCTCACTGATCAAACTAATACAGTATATTATGTGGTGATCTGAATTTGTTTTTTAGAGATGTTTCACCATAGGAATATCAAAGGTCTTTGACGTTCGAATGAGAATGTGTTCTTCTCTTGTGTATACAGTATATATACTGGTATATGTTAAGGCCATCTAAATGCGGTCTTTTCTTTTGAAGGGTTCTCGATTCTTGTTCATCTTCAGCACTCCTCTACACTCTCAGATGAAGTGCGCTTCTGGAACAAGAGTCGGAATTCAGTTCGATTGTTCGCTGGCAATCGCCGCGAGACCGTGACGGTGTGTGTCTATGCGTGTGTGTACGCTTATGCTGCCAAGTCGTGGAGGCCGTCAATTATTCAGAGCGCCGACGACGTCATAACGGTGACGTCGAACTGCGTGGGCGGTTTTCTGACGGCAGTCACGATCACGTTTTGTTAGGCCCACCCATGTCAGCTATGGGCAAGACACTTCTGTTGTCGTTTCTCTTCCTGGTTCTTTGGCATTGGTTCTTGTATGACGACTATTGAGAAACGCCCTTCAATGAACGTCAGCTTTTTTACTTAAGAAATGCAATTCCAAAGGCATTATTAAATTACTACAATTCCAAAGGCATTATTAAATTACGACAATTCAAATAGGCAGTAAAGATAAACAATGACGACTTCCGGAAACCTTTTTTAATCGGTTGGTTGACTAATTTGAATCGTCGACTATGTCGATTTATTATCTGCAAGTAGTCGGTATGCGATGTACTCGCGTTCTACTTATTCTTCATGTTTTCCGTGTTTTTTGTTTACAAACATTGTTAATGGCGTGTTCTTGTTTTGTTTTGTTTTAATTCTCGTAAAATTCCTCTGTTTCATTTTGACAAGTATTTTGCTCGATTCAATTTTGGAGTCGTTATTAATTTCGCTATTGTCAATTTAATTAAATGTGTGTTCTAAAGATAAGCTTTGGGCCAATTGAACGTCTGGTGGGTTTGATAAATTTAGTTGTGTCGGCCCTGTTTGAATTCGACGATTCACTTGGACGGATTTCAAGCCACGCTGCCCTTCATGGCACTCGTCTTTCTGACGTGGTACGAGGACTTGTGTAAATGCGCTTTTGTTGGAAACCGAAAAAATCTTTTGTCAAAGTTTAAGCTCGACGCTAAGTCACGTTGGAGCATTCGAACGACATTGATGCCCGGATGTTGGCTGTTGTTCTAGCGTGTTTGACGACCGCTTGAGGAATCTGATGGACGAGGATTGAAAGACTCTAAAAGGAAAGAGCGGCCTTTTACTTCCGGACTAGATTCACAGATAGTTGGCGGGGTACCGATCTATTCTGTTATTTTTTCGTAATTCGATCTATCATCAAAGAATCTTTCTAATTCTGAAAAAATAATTTCACTTTTTGTCCAAACTAATACATTTGTGTATAAACATCTTTTGGTACGATATTTTTGTATTCTGCTATGTTTAAATCCTGCTATGTGGTCCCTTTTCGTTATGGAGCTATTTTAGGATACTATATATTTATATATATGTATGTATATTTGTTTAACAATTAATTATTATTTAAAAATGAATTTTTGACTGATTACTTTAAAAAAGAATAAGTTATCGGAGCTTTTTTTCTCTTGGCATAATTTGTTGCAAACAGCATTTTGAATAATCAGAGGTGCAGTTCAAGTATATAATAAATGGTTATTATTATGTTTTTGAAATAATTTATGCATCTCTTTCTTCTTCAAGTTCTCGAAAGCATGCGAGACAAGTGAGGCTACAATAGAAATGGGTTTAATTTTTTGTCAAGAGACTGAAGTCCGCAATACAGATATACGCTATGCGAGAGGGTATAGTTTTTGGCACGGCCATCTCAAGAGCCAAAACGACAAAAGCGCCATTTGCTCTAAGAAACCTTCGACCTAAATGGTGAAGTAGTTGGCATTGCTTTTGAGAAGCAGTTAAGTCATCGGCTATAAAGCTGTAGTGCACCGAAAGCACTTATGATTAGGATTCCTCCTCGAGTGCAAGAGTGCGTTGGTCGGTGCGTTGTCTCGCACTTTTGTCGATTAAACAATCGATATCAGCGAAAATATCATTTATTTAAGGTTACAAAGCTATTTTTAATTTTAGAAGCAAATTGAAAAATGTCAAAGATATTCAACGATATCTTGTAAAGCTATTACACCTACAAATTTGTGGACATTTCTATTTTTAGTTTAAAGTGTTGATTAGCTTTGTTAATTTATTGTCTAATTTGGTTTTTAGTAATCATTATTTCTGTCCCGATGTCACATAACAAGTTTGCCAAATCCATACTGTAGCCATGTGCGAGTACAATTGAATCAAATCCATCCCATCCCATGTGGCTCTTTGAGGTGGCTGCCCCCTGCGTTTAAGCAATCACTGAGTGCATCGTGCTTGCACATATTGCCAACTGATTAGGGGCAGCATGTCGCCGTGACGTGTACACTGTATGCTAACAGCATACAATGTACACGTCACACACGTCACATAACTAGTTTGGCAGTTTGTCGAATCATGATAGACAATTCATTTTTAGTAAAAATTGAAAAATCGAAATTTCTTGACTCGCGAACGACGCTAGTACTCAGTAATAGCTGGATAATAGCGTCAGCTTCCTTTTCCAAATGCCCGTGGCGCAACTCCACTGTAACGTTTCGTATAAATGAGCTCAGTTGCAATTCTGGCTTCAGAAAAAATTCGTCGCCGCTTTACTCTTACTTACAATCGTTAGGTCTATCTTGCGCCAAGAGATTAGAAAAATTAATTCATGCAAAACAGTTGCTCTTGCGGCTTTATCCATGTTGTACGTGAAAACGTAATCAATCACGATTATGTTCTGGCGAAGAGACACGCCTGAGATGCGCGAATAATTATATATCCCTCCCTTTTTCGTTTATCTGTCTCCATGATAAATTTTATTTTCGTGGATTCTGTATTTAGGTTACTTGCTCGCAATGTACACGATTATGGAGGCAGTATTCGGTCTTGTTGTCATATTTTAAATGCTGAGAATCGTTCTAGTATTTCTTTAAGGGATGATAGTTAGATTTGTTTAGGTACAAAATTTTTATTATTTTTTATGTCAGCCTCAAAATCCCTCATGTTACTCAAGGAAAGGACAAGATGTTATCTCTTTGGTGTATTCAATAAGGGAATATAGAAAGTAAGTTGTGCAATTGTGTCATATATCATGATCGCAATAGCCTAAAGTCATTAATGAACTACGTTGATCGTGTCATCCCTTTTTAATTAGTTTGTATTTTCATTGAATTAGTTTTGTTATGTTTTTGTAATGCGCCAGACAATGGCAATGGTTTCAATGGGACGTTTTTCCGTCTGCGCGTCGTCTTTTAGTCCGCTCCAAGGAGTTGAGCCATCTTTGTGGAACTATTGGACCGAATGGTAGAGCTGCATTTGTACTGTTGAAATCATGCTTTTGGATGTTTCCAGCTGCATGCGCCTAACCGATGTTTGTGCTCCTTCGTGATTTTTGTGGACTCTTTTACTACATGGAATAAATTTTTTTTTGTGCTGACAATAGCGTTTCGATTGAGCGCTGCGCCGAATAAATGTGAAACCAGTGATCCATAAGGCTATCTAATCAGCTGTAGTACTCGGCTATATAGCCCATCGAAGTTCGTTTTCTTTTTTCGGGTGGGAGGGCTGATCTCGCATTATCCGAACCTCTTTGGCCATCCGACGTTCCCGTGATCGAATCCGAATGTTTGAATTCTTTTGTTATACAGCGTGCATTCCGATATCATTCAGTAAAAATTTGCTGGACTATTTTCTTTAAAGGAGAAGAAATAATTAATAGAAACCCTCGTAGAGAAGGACGAATTATTATTTATTAGTTCAGTCGCCATCACTTTGCGCTCATCGCGCATCACCGAGCAATTATCGGCTGGCGAAAGAATGCGGCCGAGTGACAGATTCACTAGAGTGTAACGCGGTATAATAGGGCTTATATACACGCACGCACACTATGAGATTAGCGATGGACGTGAAGCGGTGTGGCCCAATAAAATAGGCTCTGACCTAGCGGCAGATGTTGGTCAAAAGACCAGAGATATCCGATGGCTGTACAGTGAGAGAATGGAGGTGGCTCTAACCAAGGGCCAATTTCAAAATACGAAAAGGCAACGCCAACAAAAGGGCGTCCAATGAGCATCCCGATAATTGTTTTGCCGGGAAATGAATGTACCTAGAGAAGTCGATTTATTTATTTTAGATCGTTTCTGCTAAATTAATTAAAGTTTGCTCATTAATGAACCAGCCATTGCTGGGATTATATTTTACAATTGTCGTTTCGTTGGTGAGGACACTCCAGATTTCTTAAGCAGTTTTTTATTATAAAATCCAGATTTTTATTTTTTATCTGATGATTCGTTTATTTATGATTTTCTTGGACGCCCACAAGTTGAATTATTTTATCTCGTACCAATAAGTTTCATTCAAAATGGCAATGTGCCATCGTAAATATGATCTCTCATAGGTGTTTTAACATTTTAGAGTTTTTAGAGTTGTACAAATGGAAGTTCGCATCGAAAGTCAAAAGTTCAAGCAATTACCTTTACCACGCAAATATGTATTGTTTTTTCTTTTTATCTATGCACAGGCCCCACGCAGCAAGAGTCTGACCCACATCGAATATTTGGAGGTGGACATGGCCCGACGAGATGATGTCGACTCCAAGTCGGAACCGGGCACGTTCACCTGTTTCTCGCGGGATCAGCTTCTGGTACCGGGTTCAGAGGACGACTGCGCCGACCGTAGGGGGCGCTTCCACAAGTGTCCACGAAAGGTAGGCTCATGGACGCTCTATTTTTAGTTTACAAGTTATCGTGTGCTCCTTCATGTTGGTATACTCTGTAGCTGAAAAAAGGTCTGTTTTTGCTGCTTTAGTTTTCTATTTTCTGTCTGTTTTGGTTTTTTATGGTGTTGTTTGCGCAAAAACATAATTAGAATTATTCATCTAACATTATTACACACGCAAATTGATTGTGAAAATAATATTAAGCTCCTATTAATCATTCGATTTATTCTTGCAGGTCTCCAGTCAGGAATTCTTTAGCGTAAGCTTTGATATCTTCGAAGATCAGAGCTATGAAGTTTTGCCCGTGGTCAGAGGACACACTTTAAAGTAAGGCAACAAACATTTTCTAAAAATTGGTTCTACAATTTCATTAAATTTGAGGGGTGCTGCATTTTACAGATTCCGTTTGTAGTATAGTCTGTATATATATAGTTTGTGCAGCGTGTCGCGATGTGTTGAGTCCCTGAATTAGTTGTCGGCGCTGCCAGGTGAAATACTGAATTACCGAGCACTGTGCATTGAGTGATTGCGAATGGTCTTAATTTTTAGGGGGGGCATCGCCATCAGTTGATCGTCGTCATTTTAAGATTTTTCTTGAGATACACCATTATTACCTTACTGGAATATTAGAATTCGAATATGATTTATAAACACTTGAGGCTGTATGATGTTATCTGTCCCTAGCACGGCAGAATTATATGGGTGGATAAATATTGTGCCAAGAATCAACGTAGCCAATATATTCTTAAAGATTCTGCGCGGAAGCTTCATTTTTTTTAGCAAAGGATAAGTCAGAGTTTCCCTGAGTATCCGTATTGCAGAGGCAACTAATCTGATTTTGACGCGAACCAATTCCCGTTTACGTGACAATTTCTTTTTCAGTCGTGCGAAATATAGATCGCAAATTTCGTCAATTATATAAAAAGCATAACGCTGGTATTATCACGTCGTGGGTTGCTCCGACGACGATGATTGGATGTGACTTCCCGGAATGTTGTAACGTCAATGGGAATTTTTAACGTGTATGGATGACTGTTGTCAAATATTTGGTTCATTCCAATTCCTTTAAATTGCCTCGCCAGATCGTCGGCATTCCAAATGTTTCCGTGCACACTTTTCCTTTAGGGCGTCTCAGCCTGTGGTGAAGTCTAAATAAAGGTTTAGGACTGGAAACCGTTATTGGTCTATGTGAGACCACTTGATCCCCGGGTTTTATAGTCTACTACGAGCGGAATAAAATCAAGGGGTTCAATTTCCAATAGAGGAATGGGTTTCTCGAGGGATTTGTCTTGATGGAATTAGATGTGTCGATAATAGTTTGTTAATCGACAATGGCGGTGCCTTTAGAATATGCAATTAACTTTATTTTCCCAACATTTCATTAAATTATATTTAATCGTGCCTGAGTTATGAAGGTATTAGTGTTGGCGCCTGTGTTATCTTTCTATCTATTACATTGTGTAGGTACACACGCGTGTAGGGTCTCAGAAGGATATTAGCCAATACCATTAGTTTTGCCGTTGCTCAGCCACCTGGACGTGCCATCCAAGTTGGTTAATTATGTAACAGTGACATTTTCATGCGACATCTAGACTAATAGGTCATTTATATTTTATGCATAACAGTTGACAGTGGAACGGTTTGTTGTCAAAGTCGCCAGCACATGTAGCGAACGCCATCGAATCACGGTATAGAGTCTTACGCTATCGAGTTCAGTAATGAGCTGTGTAACTGCGCCAACTGGCTCAACGTTAAAGAATTTGAGAATTTTGTGGCAGCATTATAAGGAACCTAAATTGGATCGGAGATTTCAAATGTGTTTGTCTAGAATAGCATAACCCATCGAGCACACGTATGTCTTATTATTTTTTTCAGTAATTATCAAACTTTTGCAATTAAATTTATCAATCTTAAATAATCGAATAGGAAAATAATCAAAGAGGATTCATTTGCGATGCGGCTTAAACAACCTTAGTTTATTTTACAATCATTTAAATAAGTTTTTTAATAATTACGATGCAGGTTGTCGGAATTCATACCAATTGAAAATAAAATGTCCAAAACCCAGACCCCAAGTAGTTTGCGAAAATCGTCAATCCATGTGGCACATCAAACCGAGATCTTAAAGACAAGTTTTCTTTGTCGGAAATCATATGTCGCTAAGACACGTTTGAATTCTCGTTGTCATTGAAAAATTAGTAGCATCTTGGTCGCCTGTGTGCGTCCCTCGACCACTTATTTTAAGGTTGAGCTATACATGAATTGGATTTAGCATATTATTATAATTGGTATTATGGGGAGTGCCTTAAACTGACTGGATTCAGTATTTACGTACGCGTTTGTCATGTCGTTATCCTTGTTTGGGTGGGCCGAAAAGGGAAAAGGGGAAGGGGAGAGATTGCAATATGTTTCCAAACTGTTTGATGGTGTTTCCAATGACGTCACCCGGGATACCGGCCAGTTTAAAAAGTGGATCCTGGATGGTTGCGGCCGCGCCGGCTACGCCGTCGGTCAGGTTCTTGCCCACGTTGAGGAGGTCCTTCACGTCAAAGATGGGCGCCTTGAAGGCTCCTTTACCACTCAGAGTGGTGAACAGACCGCCGCTCATGCGATCGAGCATGATAAAAATGGGGCTGTTGCTGGACAGCAAGCCACTGGTCGCAATGCTGACCAAGTCGATGGCCGGTGACAAGACGCTGGCAGTCGTGTTGCTGATGAAGCTGGCACCGGTCGTGATGAGCTGGCCGAAGATCGGGATTTTGGCGATGAAATCAGGAATGGGTATGCCGAAAAAGTCGCGTTCCATCAGTTCGTTAATCGGCTGGTCGTCCATTACGGATGGCGCTCCCAAACAGATTATCTGTCGGACGAAACAAAATGCAAAACACTCTCTTATAAGATAGTTTCTTAAATTTTACGAATATTTTTTTAGCATTTCATGCGACACATTCATAATTGTCACTTGTACTCGTCGTAGCATTGTCGGCAGCTATACCAGATTTGTGGTGCGATGGTTCTGGGATCGATTCCCTTCGCGGGCTCTCGTTTATTCGATCCCGAGGTGAAAATGTGTCCCTTGCATATTGTTGGAACACTCAGTAGTATACAGAGAGTTATTTTGAATATTAAAAAGTAGCACTTCATAGCGTCACCAGCAATTGCAATTCGATGCAAATGTGTCTGTCAAACGGTGGGAACCACATGTATACGTCCTCTGGAGACTCTTGAGTCTATTTTTCGATATCGTTCTAGCAATTTTCGTGTGATCTTTCAGATTAACAAGAGTTGTCAAAGTTAATTGAAAAAAGCAATTGCTTAAATAAAAAGGCATGTGTTCCGACTTCCATTTTGATACTAGATTAAAACGTAAAATAGCTCGTTTAAACGTATTTCCTGGTTTGTCAGAACCTTAGTTTAAAAAGTTTTATTAGGTCATTCTAAACTAATTTTTGTATCATTACTTCATTTCGATAGTATCACATAAGAGTCAGGGGGTATTCCTCATATTCAATAATGCTTATTCGTGCAATGTACAGTGTATATTCTGCTGTAGAAATAAAGCTACATATTAAACGAATCTTCTTTATCAAATCGCCACAACTTAAATTTGTTTTATCTAATCAAACTTGGTTATGAATAAACTTAGACACTATCAAATCATAAGTTTACTAAAGTCGATTTACCAATATAATTGGAATGAAAGCTAATTGAAAGAATTGTAGTCCTCCTAGTTCGAAATTTCTCTCGGTCCTACATAAGTACTTACCGCCGAAATCGACAGCAGCACTGCAGTGATGAAGAATCCTCTCATTTTCGTTTGAATGAATCACAACAATCTGACCGTATTGGTTACTAATCGCTATTACTGGAACGCTTGGACTTCAGTGTGACTTTCCGTTGGGTCGTGCCCTGGTATTTATGTGAAAATTTTGGGCACCATGCTCGTTCATGAGGGAATCTACTAATGACGACATCATGTCTCATAATTAATCGGTGCAAACAGTAGGCCCCGACAATCAGGTGTTGATGATTCCATTCATCATATGTGCGATCGGATAAACAACAGGTGTTTACCTTAAAATGTGAGTAGATGGATAGTCGTTGTTCTGTCTGAAAGTGACGATGATTGACTTTTCTGCTTGTAAGTGAAACGGGATTTGTGACCTCAAGTGACGTCTGCTCCACGCAGCAAATGGTGAGGTCAGCAATGTTTGAGTCATATTTTAAGACGTTCTAGGTACCGAAGATATGGTTTATAAACGTATTAATTCTTAATTAGTCTGTACGCAAAGAATAACACTTATCGTTGCTTCAGCTTAATGGTATTGGCACATTTTTACTAGATTCAGTTTTTTAAAATATAGTTTTGGCAGGAAACCTGATTACGCTTTCGCTAATGTATTTTTCTCGGTCTATGATGACCACTAGACCAACGAAGGACAACTTGTGTCCTCATCTACAAAATGATTCCATCTATTTATTATTATTACTGGTGTTATCGTTGAACACTTCTACAATAAAAGATTCTAACGTCAACGTTTCTTCGTAAAATTTCCCCTTTGAACAAATGACAAATTCTGTAATATTATATTTTTCGCAAAATAGCTAGTTATAGTTATCCAAAGTTGTATTTCCCGAGTTAGTGATTCGTTCATCTTAGTCATAAATTCATAGAATATTTGGCATACTTATAATTGATGTGGTGATCTATCTGCATGCTGTTAATGACGTAAGCGGGATCTCCCGATTTGTTGACGCAACTATTGCGAAATATGGCCAATCTAATGTGTGTCATTTTACTTAAGCCTAGATTATGTTTCGCCGCTACAATGCCAAATTATTTATATAATGAGTTGTCGGTGTCCAAAAATGAGAAATTTGTTAAAGATGTGCGGTACTAATAACACATAGCGGTCCGGGATTATCTGCGGTACACGAATAGCGCTTTGTCAATCCGACGAAATGACTAAAAAAGAGTCAAATAATTATTAAATTCTCATTTATTTGATAATCGGAAATCACCATCCGTGTTGTGTTGGCTACATGAAATGACTTGCGTATCAGAGATCGGAGCAGATGTGTTGACCGGGTGCAATTCTTATTCCTCAGTCTCACTACATACTCTGTAATTATATTGTAATTATTAATTATAGTATAAAATTCGACTTAATTGAAAAGGTTGATTATTTCTATATGAATTCGTCGTACTGCTACATTCGTTTGTTGCTACTTTGTAATGCAAATTGACACTGAACTTCCTTTTACACTTGTGAACCTGATGATACATTTTCTGGAATGCTGCTATTGGATACGTGATGATCTAATCTGTTTCTGGAGAACTGTTCAATTTTTCTTTATGACTTCGTCCGGAATGGTGCAATTCTTGAAACTCTGTAATACCTGCAGTATATGCTTTACATGGGGGCGTTGTGTTAGTTAAAATTTATTCAATATTGATATGTTATTTCTATTGGGCAATAAGTATTAGTCTAGCGTTGGGAGTAACGCACGATTCCTAGAAATAGTCGTTCATACTCATAGCTATCTTATTTCCATTTGCATAATCAGGCGTCATGTTTGAATCCGTGAAATTGTCATCATTCGGATCTGGGGTTTCACAAAAGCACCTGTGAAAAGGGATTAGTACATGAGTTATGTAATATTTTGTGAGCGTTAAACAGAGCCACTTGAATAATTGAGACTACAAGAGTGCTGCAGAGCAATCCCGCACCGCTAAGCGTTAAGAATGAGTTGCGCTTATTGATTTTGACGCCATTTCAAAATGAAAATGGGTTGTAAAGCGATGTCATTTACTTTATTATGTGGCCAAGTACGTGTCCCTTAATTTAACAAAATGAAAATACTTACCGCTTACTAATGGAATTATTGGTGCAATAGAAATTGGAAGTGAGGAAATCAAAATGAACAAGTTCTTCGTTATTATACCTTAGTGCCGTGATACTGCGTGTTTACAATTACAATTACAAATTTTACCTGCAAGCAGCCCCCAAGAGAGGTGCCTATGGCGGGGGTCGAAAGACCAGTTGGGACAGAAGTGGATTTATTTAAAAAGGCTCTGGATTTGAGGCTCTGTAAGGCCATTTCACTCTCTTCACATTCTAGGGAAATTAAAATATGACGCAGATGTACATTGAATCTCGTTCACCATTCTAGTGTAGCCCCTTCTTCTACGTCTATTAGGACCTGGGCTCATAATTTCCCCGATATCAACATTACAATCCCCCTTCAGAATTCTGACCAGCAATCTTAAACTGATCAATCTGCCATATGGGTTGCATGGTTTCAGTTGACGCCACTGGTGGCACTCTCAGGTTTGCTGTTTTGTTCCAATCAACTTTAGTCAATTGCACTACATGTGTTCTGTACCCTTCCTGGTGCGTAGGCACTATGCGATCGTCAAGGTTGCAATCGTCAAAAGTTACACGAAGAAATATTAATATAATGAGACTTTTTTTAAACCCAGTCAACTGTAGTTAACCGCACTACATATGTTCTGTACCCTTCATGGTGCTAAAGCACTATGCGAGGGGCACGACCAGTACCCCGTGATTGAAATTTTTGAGAGGCCGCGCCGGGAATTGAATCCGGGACCGCCGAGCCACAGTCAGTCGCTAAACCAACTGGGCTACGACGAGTCGTACATCTTATGCTACTTCTTGTACTTCTACTCATTTGTAATTTTTGACGATTGCAAAATATGTGTAAAAGTGCAAGTGGAGGGATAATTTATTTTCCTCCAAATTGTGCTTCACGTATCGACATCACTTTCACTACACACATGACGTCATTACGTTCGCCCCGCACACATGATGTCGTCATGTTTCAGTGTGCAGAGCTATGTTTGCTCAAGATCACCATGATATTAAAAATCCAGGTTTCCTTTTTTAGCAGCACCTCACAATTTACTGAACATTATTTTGACAAACAACTCGCTGGCCTACTATGTGCAAGCACTTGTCATAACAAATTCAAACAATGAACAAATAATTTATCACAGATTAGTTTTGTTTGCAAGGCGTAAATTTATTCATTTTTTCAACATAGTAAGTGCAAAAATCAAGATAATAACGAATATATCACGTGATATTATTTTCGTGTCTGAGATCCCGAAACATCTCTGTGGCTTCTGGTAAAAGTTTCAGTCGCAAATACAAACAGCATCGTCGTTGCAACTGCCGCCAGATTTACCTTGGACCGAGCAGCTTCCTTTACATAATGAATCCCCGAAGAAGGGTATTGAGCACGAAAAGCGCTTAGCTAAGATCCGTTCTTCCGGTTCAGCTGTTTTTAAAGACAGGGAGGAAAATTAATTGAATTGTAAATTAATTATTGAATAACGATGGCAAGTACTCTGTACACCAGTGTTTATCACAAATCACATCCCATAAAGGTTGTAGTGATTTTATTTTCTGGCATTTTTTTATATATGGCCGCCATTTTGCTACAAATCTAGCTACATATGATCTAACTGCACTGCAATGGATGCAATGCACCAATATATATGTATTTGGGTGACCCAAACACAGACTATAGGAAACATTATTAGTGTGTATTAGCAATAAAATTTAAATACTCACCGCTGGCCTGAGGAAGCATCGTTACAGCCAACACTGAGAACACGGCAAAGACAATCATGAAACTCTTCAGCGTTGTCATCTTGTACAATTAGCGATTGGGAAAAGATCATTGATAAAAGATTAAATAAAATAATTAATTGTTTCTGTAGTTTCAAGGATTCTAATTCTAATCTTTAAAATAATGTTTTATAAAATAGGAGCCAAACATAATTCAAATTGTCTGCATTTTTCTTAATTACGCAACGTCAGAAATAAAACATTTTCTTGTACTCTTTTTACCTTTCAACTTTGTTCGGCACTAAAATTGCTAGAGATAAGGTGCAACGTTGTAATATCTGATTGAAGCGAAAACTGCCTTTTATATATACGTTGGATGGAGATCTGGATGCAGAATGTGCATATTGTTTTGGTTTCGTGCTGATATATCTGTTTTTGGAGGACTATTCAAATTTACATTGTGACAAACATTACCTAGTTTGGTCGAAATGGTGTGATTCCTGGAACATTTTTGTTTTTGGTATTCTACATTTGTATTCTCATATACTCTGTACAAATACATTTATTATTCCCGTTCCTGTTATTCCTTGTTTTGCAGAATTGTTCAAATAGACCTTGTCATTTCGCTCGAAATGATGTTTCCTGGAACATATTGTTTTTGTTTTTGAAGAATGCGATCGCGACAACATTGTCATTACCTTATTCCATTATTTTGTGCGTGGCACATGTAATTATTGAACCATCCATGAACCACGTTAACTGTCAATAAGCTGAAGAGTTACAGGTAACACACCCCCAAATCTGGGTTTAGGTAGTGTTTGAACAACAGGTCTGTAGCAGTTGTATAAATTGACTTTAACTGCAATCTAGGGCAATGCTAGGTGATTTAGTTACTCGAAGTGTAATAACTAACTATTGCACTATTTTCCTAGTTTTCTACCTTGTTCAAGCTCGTTATTTGCTGTTGAGAATGTGACAAAACCGAGCTTCGTATGAGAATGCGTATGCATACTATGTGAATAAAAATTGCAAGCAAAATTTCCACATTATAATATGTTCACTTAGGGCTCTCTTTCTTAGAAATATTTATAATATTATGTTTTCTTATGTGCATTTTTTTTCTAAATTTCCATTTCATTCTGTTTGTCTTTCTTTATTTTTAATAATATCGATGTTTTATTAATCGTATAAAACATCGAAGGCACCGGTGGTTTGTCTTTCTAATGTTTAAGAACTAAATGCGGCATTTTATTGAATAGAATTTTTTAATTTTTATTTCTCAAGCATGATTGCACGATTTTATGTACACAAGATCACCATTAATAATATGAAAACCCAGATTTCCTTCAGCAGCACTGCACAAGTACACTGGACATTATATTGAAAAACAAATCGCTTGCCAAAGTACAAGTACTTTTTCATAGCACATTTCAGCAAGGAACAAATAATTTAACTCAAACTTCACTTTGCTTGCACATCGTAAATTTATTTCCTTTTTTCCAAATAGTAAGTGTAAAAATCAAGATAATCACGATTATATCTCGTTCTTATGTCTGAGATCCGTGAACATCTCAATGACTTCTGTCTGGTAAAATGAATCAGTCGCAAATGCATTCGTGATCGTCGTTGCAATGGCCGCCATCTTTACCTTGGTCCTCGCAGTTTTGATTACATAATCTCCTGAGAAAGAATACCCAGCACGAAATGCTCTTAGCTGAGATCCGGGTATCAGTTTCGGCTAAAGGCAGGGGGAGAAATTAATTGAATCGTAAATTAATTAATGCAATCTATCTCATTTAATCAAATCCCGTTTTATCGAAAGTAATCGAACTATCTCGATGCGTCTATCTTGTTTTGGTCTCGGATATATTTTTTCTACCGAATTATATTTAGAATGTACTAGAGAACACGCCGGGAATCGAACCCGGGACCGACGCGCTACAGTCAGTCGCAATACCGACAGGGGTACGACGATTCGTATCTATTTAGGCGTGAGTAGTGTGACCCAAAAACATAATTAGTGTTTTAACACAGGATATCGACTAAATTGAAATCTCACCACTGGTCTGGGGAATCGTCGTTACAGCCAAGACTAAGAAGACGGCAAAGACAATCATGAAACTCTTCAGTGTTGCCATCTTGAGCAATGAGCGATTGGGAAAAGGTCATTGATGAAAGGTTAAATAAAATGATAAAATGGTTAATGTACAATTTTTTAGGTATAATTATTTTTCTAAAAATGAAAGTCAAGCAAAATTGAAATTATCTGCATTGGTTTCAAAATAACGCTACGAGTGTTAAACGTTTTTCTTCCACTTTGTTTACCTTTAAACTTTGTATGGATATAAATACACCGTAGCTAGTCTCGCTTGAATTGGTGAAAATTTGGATGAGCTTGTACACTGCTAGTACCAAGTTGCTACGTTGTAATATCAGATTGGAGAAAAATTACCTTTTGTACAAACGGATCTGCTATTTCGATATAGAGTGTGCATACTATCTTAATTTCGTGATGTCACATCTGCTTTTGCAGGGCTGTTCAAATTTACCTAGTCGGTCCAAACCTTGGTCGGTGTAAATAGTGTGATTCCTGGAACATTGCTGTTTGTATTATTATACGTTTGTGTTCTAATATAAACAAACGTTTACACCGTGAGGCAAAAGAATTGGGCCCCCTTTTTAAAAATGTAAAAAGCCAGCCGAGAATAACTCGATTGTTATGAAATTTGAGGATAATAATTTTTTTTAGATGTAAAGGTAAAATAGGGAAAGGAGGGGGTTCTTTTAAATCGATACTGTCCATCCAGTGTCCATGGCGCTAACTACGAAATCATTCAGAATCTGCAATCATCTGCAATAATTTAGTGCAACAAGTTTTTCTTGTTCTCTTTAAATATGTGGTTTTGGCACGAGTCCACTATTAATAATATTAAAGACCCATTTTTAATGGATTTTTAAGATACACGTACAGTATATTGGAGCCGAATTGGCTTGCACAATTACTGCAGTACAAATGTTCGTAACAAATGTATGAGACACCAAATAATTTATTCAATTTGCACACTTTGCCTACATATCGTAAATTTATTTATTTTTCCCCACTTAATAAACGTAAATACTAAGACATGTACAGGATATTAAGTGATGTTTCTTTTGAGTCAAAATTCCAAAGCATCTCAGTTACTTTTGTAAAAGAATCAGTTGTCGCAAATGCATATGCCATCTTTGCAAGAGCCGCCGCGTTGAACTTGGACCATGCAACTTGTAGTACATGCCGCAGAATTCATGAACTCAAAGGGCAAGTTGCACGATATGCGTTTAGTTAATATCAGGTCTTCGGGTTCAGCTAGGTTCAGTAGGGCTGGAAATATATTGAATCATGAATTAATGTGGAATGATAGTGTCCGATTATCGAATAAAGGTTGGGTGTTTCCACACCAACTTGTTGCTGAGTAACCACACACTTGGGAACAGATTACGCTAACTATTGCAGTTCTCGTCGTTTGTAAAATGTGGAACTGTCTGCGTCCTGCCTGTTCCCAAGTATGCGACTGCGAGACAACGAGTCGGTTTGGAAGCACCCAAACACGATCCATTTCTGTATAGGACGACCCCCGAACAAACAGGATAAGCAGTCGCAGTGTCCTTGTGAAAGTGTAATATGACGATGATACTTTTAAATTAAAGGTAAAGACGCTCGTGCTGAACCTTTAATTCCGAATATTCTCGATATAATTAATATAATCGATATAATCTCGATATACATTTGGATGACCCAAACACAGACAATGTAAAATATAAATTAGTTTTTGTAATTAAAGTACTCACCATTGGTCACTGGAAGCATTGTTATAGCCAAGACTGAGAAAACGGCAAATGCAATCATGAAATTCCTCAGTGTTGTCATCTTGCTTTATTAAAGGTAGCGAAAAGTTTATTAATGAAAGTTTGAATAAAATAAAAATGTCCTGTGCAGTTGTAAGGTCATTATTTTAGCATTTGACTAATAAAAGGTTAACTTTTTAAATATTTTACAATATTTTAAAGAGAAGCCAAAAAAATTCAAATTTTCTGCGTTGACCTTAGAATTCTTCAACGAAAGTTAAAATGTGTTTCCCACTTTATTTACCTTTAAAATTTGTTTGACTAAAAATATATTTTAACTTAACTCTGTAGAAATAGAGAAAATTTGGATAAACTGGTACTGCGCGTCTGTTGTTACCTGTACGTTATGATTCCGATTGAAGCTGAGGTTCCTTTTATACTTGTGTTTCTAATAAATTCATTGGTGTGTTGCCATTTTACAGGCGATGATCTAATATGTTTCTGGGTTACTGTTCGATTTTACTTTATGACTTCATTCGGAATGATACAATTCCAGGAACTCTACTAGCTGTACTTAGAACCATAACTTTAAACAAATCCATTTCATGCATAATCTTAGTATATATTGTAACAACTTGATCTGTATGAATGGTTTTATTATTGACTCATTCATTCATAATTCACATAAACTGAAAATAAGCTGGCGTGCTCCAGGTATGAATAACAATTTATGTAATACAGTCTGTATTTGTTGAAATGCTCTCTACTCCAGCTTTGTCACTCTAAAAAGTGCAATTTTCAATCGAAGGGCGAACATAATCTAAGATAATTTAATGTTAACTTGTTTTTCGTGTTCACTTTACGTGGTTTTGGATACACACGATCACTATTAATTAAATTTAAATGCCAGGGTCCCAAATACTTTTCAACAACGCACAAATATAACGTACAGTGACAATAAAATGAAAAACATTTTTAAAATAATCAAAATTGCCAGAGCAAGGTGAACCCCAATGAAAAAAGTATTAGATTTCATTCAGATAGCATATCGTAATTTTATTTCATATTAATGCATAGTATAGTAAATGCAAAAATCAAATATATCAGGTTATATCATTCCAGTGTCCAAAATTCCGAAGAATCTCAGAATAAATAGCAAACGCATGTGCCATTTACGCAACGACCGTAACGTCTACGTTGGATCCTGCAACTTAAATTGCAAGCAGCAACAGTCCGATAATTGCACGTGAGGCGTTTAGTTAAGATCCGGTCTTCAGGTTCAGCTAAAAGCAGGGCGAGAAATTGATTAAATCGTAAGTTAGTGCGGAGCGATAGTCAACACGAGTGTGCTGTTTACAAGTTCACAACCCCAACAATCCATAAAGGTTCTGGTGATCTGTTTTTGTGACCTTAAGTGAAATAAGGGAAGGTACAAGCAGAGACGCTCTTACTTTTTGACGGTCATGAAAAATACAAATACCAATACAGTTTGATTACCCAAACATTTAGAAATTGCCATGGGCCATCCATGGGACATAGAAACTAGTCATTTATATCGGCAAAATTGAAATACTCACTGCTGGCCACGGGAACAATTGTTGCAACCAAGACAGATAACACGGCAAAAGTAATCATGAAACTCTTTAGGGTGGCCATCTTGCACAATTAGTGGTAGAGAACGGCTTGTTGATGAAAGGTTCAATGTAATATAATAATAAATTGTTAATGCAGTTTTAAGGGCATTCTTAGCTTTGTGCTATGGATTTTAACTATTTTACAGTATAACTTTCTTTCAGATAGACGCAAAACAAAATTCACATTTTCTGCGTTGGGTTTGAAATTGCGCAACGAAAATTAAAATGTTTTTCCTACTTTGCTTACCTTTAAACTCTGTACAGCTATAAATATATTTGAACTAGTCTTGCTTGAATTGGTAAAAATGTGGATGAACTTCTACACTGACAGTACCGAAGAGCTACGTTGGTATATCTGTTTGACGGAAGAGCTGTCTTTTTATACATATGGAGTATCTCTTTAAACAACAGAATTTACATACTGTCTTAGTTTCGTGATGATCGATCTGTGTTTGTAGGACTATTCAAATTTACCTGGTAACCCAACCATTATTTATTTAGGTCTAAATGGTATGATTCTTGGAACATTTTTGTTTTTGTTACTTAGCTGCTTTTTCAGGCTCACCATTCTTTCATTCACGTAAACTATAAATATGCATTAATTCCAGGTAACATATCCCAAGTTTGGGTTTATGTAAATGTTTGAACAAAGAAAGGGCTTTCAGCAAATGTGAGGAATCTAGGGTAACACGGGATGTCAATCAAAGCGTTATTGTGTATTCTCTTGATGTATATGTTAAGAAGGTTCACCAGTTTTCCGTCTTAGACACCTTCCCATAGGGAGACCGCCAATTTTGTCTAGATGATATGCTTGCTACCTAGCTACCTAGGCCACTGCTCACCAATTTAATGATTGCAACATCTACGACTGATAGAACGACAAGAGCAACGATTTCTTAATTTCTGCCAGCTTGTATAGAAAACGCCATGATGGCGAATTTGATATGAAATAGATAAATTACAAGTAAAAAATGATTATGCTCGATATCATTCGCAGCATTGGACATTGGTGATGACCACAGCTCAACTAATTTAAATTTAATTTCTAAATTGAGTGAATTATGCTGGAAGACAGGAAGTAAGACACATTTTGAACCTCGTACTTTTTATGTTATTATTACTGAAGTGACTTTTAGTATTATCATTATTGATGTTCTGTTATTCCTAGTCTAGCGTTTGGAGTAACGCACGGTTCCAAGAAGTAGTCGTGCATACTGATGGCTATCTGATATATATGGTATTTGCATAACCAGGCGTCATAGCGTCATGTTTGAATCCTTGAAATTGTCATCATTCGGATCTGGGGTTTCACAAAAGCACCTGTGAAAAGTGATTAGTACATGAGTTATGGAATATTTTGTGAGCGTTAAACAGAGCCACTTGAATAATTGAGACTACAAGTGTGCTGCACAGCAATCCCGCACTGTTAAGCGTTAAATGAATGAGTTGCGCTTATTGATTTCGAGGCCATTTCAAAATAAAAATGGGCTGTAAAGCAATACCTTTACTTTTTTATGTGGCCAAGTACGTGCCCCTTAATTTAACAAAATGAAAATACTTACCGCTTACAAATGGAATGTTCCGTGCTCGTTCACTTCTGAGTAAATTCGTTTGCTTCGCGAAACCAATTTTTCCAGGATTATTGCTAACAATCGTAGTGCGGTTATTTTTTCCTGGAATACGGCTTTTTTATTGGTTTTATTTGGTGTTTATATTAATTTCTGTATTGGTTTCCAATGAATTGCCACTTGCATGCCGCATGCGATTGCATTAAGCACGCAACGTTCCAAGAAATATTTGCACAACGTTCTGCGCAATTCGTTAGCACATGCACCTTTCTTTGAGTAACTTTAGTTGGATAACGAATTTTTTAATATTCTGTGTATTATTTAAAAGACATGGCGTGTAACCAATTTATGCTGACTGACAGTTTCCCTTTTATTTAAAATAAAATGTGTGCCCACTCGTTTCGTGTTCCTTTACCCTAAAGACTTAATAAATATTAAATATATTGTTTTCAAATGAGGTGTGGCACGTCACTGATTACACATGTGAATGTAATTTAAGAATATATTGTAATTAGTAAGTCATTTTTGATTACTTTTACTTCCGACAATGTATAGAGTTCCGTCAGGTACATGCAGCCTGTACGACTAAATACATTCTAATTACTTCTACTGACATACTAAATTACGATGTTTAATAAATAATTGATCGTTGACCTTTGCATTTGCAGGGATGTACTGGGCCATCTTCTTGAGCGCAAAGGTCTGGACATATCGTCCATCACCATTTACCAGGACAGTGCCCATGCACCGCTGCCTTTGACCTACGACTTGTCCAAGCTAGGAGGGTGTCACATTCGAGTCAAAGGTAAGACGATCATAGCAATCTATCGGAATAACTGAATGGAAAATGTACTACTATAGCTCCTCATACTTTCTTCCCATCAGATACTGGCCAGAACTTTTTTTTCAGTTGGTAGATTCGATAAAGAAATGGAAAAGAAAAACGTATACGCTTAATGTAGTGCTCAAACGCATCTTTATGTATGGAACTTGGTAACGTCGTCAGGATGTCAACACAACTTGCTGATACGCTCGACAACCACGATCGCTCTAACAAGCTTTCATCCGACTTATTTCGAGGCTAGAATATTGTGACACGGCTATCTCTTTAGCATCATCCATCATGATTTCACAACTTTTTTCTTTTAGTGCGGTTCTTGTTTATAGCGGACCACGCAATGGCAGGCCATCCATTTTTGTCACAGCAGCATTGCCATCTTAGGACGAAAATCCCATCTATATTAGTACTGTAAATAATTGGCAATTAATGTTCTGCTTGAATGTTGGCGAAACTAAATTTTTTAGTTGATCAATTGTTTCAAATTGTAATGGAACCCTTGGGTCACACAATCGATCTTTCATAGGGTTGTTCGTTGGCTTTCATAAACTGTCCGAAATGGCCGAGCAAAGTAATGACCATCAAAACTGACAATCTCACCAATCAAATTTGCATGACTCGTCGTAGCCCAGCTGGTATTGCGACTGACTGTGTCTAGCTGGTCCTGGGTTCGATTCCTGACACAGGCTCTCGATTATTCGATCCTGGGTACTGGTGAAAATGTGTCGCTCACATAGTTCCTATGCACCAAGAAGTTTCAAGAGGGGGAATGATGTATTTTTCCTATTAAAGTTCTGACATGTTGACCTTTCTTTTTATTATTTCCGGGCAGAAATAAAATTAGACAACGTCGCATCCTTAATATCTTCACCCTTAAAAGCGTATTTCGTCTCTTAATTGTATTAGCTCCTATATTGTATTTTAGGCAAAGGCTTTCTGTGTTGGGTCATTGTATGCATTAATTGTAAATTTCCATTCGGTTGAATCCCTGTGAGAGACATTTGTGCCGGCCGCCTTCTTTTCGTGTCCTTTTTTTTCTTAATGGTCTTCAAGTATCTGTACAAGTGTCAGTATAAAGACTATGCGTCGGGTGCTTCAAATGTTGCCCGTTATCGATTCACCAGGAAATCACTTAGGAATGCAAATTTTATGAACAAACTCACGTTTCCGTACACAAACTGTTTTTTTTTTGTTTCTCCCAATCGATGAATATCTCCGACGAGGATTCACGTCTGTTGACAAAATGGCACGTTTTTCTCACAAGTGGGCGAGTGAGACATCCGATAAAATATTTATGTACGAATGTGGTTTTTCATTTGTTTTTCTCGGCAGCCAAAGACGGTCCCACTACGGATGGAATCGCCTCAAAGACGGGCACCTGTAAAGAGAAACTAGAAGTACAGCGAAAAACGTCTGGGGTGAGACTCGTTAAAAAGATCTTTCCGCCAAAAGAAATTCCGTGTCTACGAATGATCGCTTATAATTTAACCTCCATCGAGATGCGTGTTTAAAAATCGAATTTTAAAATGTTTTTCCTAGTGGACTACTGTCTGTCTAACTCATTTTTCTGATGCCTTATATTGCTCGTGATCAAGTTTTCATACAGTTTTAATTCGGTGTCGAGCGATACGTCAAAAGTTAATCGAGGCTATCTGCATTCTGCACAATTAGCGTTAATTGCAACCACGAGGGGAGGCAGGATCAATATTTTAGCGTATGGAAATTGCTAACCGGGTGATCCGAATTTTTCGTACGAAAACTGTATTGCGGGGTCTGCTGTCAAATGGAAATGGAGGTGTATGTATGTCTGACCTCAATCGTATTTTTCTCATCCATGTAGAGCGCGCGAGGAATTAAGGGCTTCCTGGGTCTGTCGTGTGACGACAGTTATGGCGGGGGAGGAGTTGGAGGAGGAGGAGGAGGAGGAAGCGGCGGCAGCATGGCCGACGTGTCGCCCATCGTTCCCGTCCAGGGAGCCCAGGAGGGTTCCTGGAAGATGGGCAAGACTCGCAGCCAGGGCAAACTGAGTGGCTTATTTTCCAATCCGTTTAAGGTAAATATTGGCTCGGAGGGTAGCTAATAAATGTTATTAAAATGGGCATGCATCTTCCTCCGTGGGATGACCTCAAAGGTTCTCGAACCATTATTTTTTCTTTGTGAGCGGATTTTTTATTGGATTGATCGTTTATATTTTTTTGAAAATTAAAATGATTAAATTGCCCTCGACACATGGACACTGATATCCCACTTTGCAATCCGTTGGTGATGATGCTAATCGACTTTATTTTGGTAATCCGGGTTTGTTTTTCAGGACAAGGAAAAGATGGAGGTGTTGACCGAGTTTCTGAACCGCTACAGCCAGCAGGGCATTCCTAAATTTTCCGGCAAATATAATTCGAGTGTCGAACTGGAGGACGATCATTTGATTCTCGAAGACTCCTGGGTGCATATTGTTGAAAATGCAAAAGTAAGGCTGGCGTCTCGTTAATCATTTTTATTTTATTATTTGTCAAACTTTATTTTATGATCGTTTCAAAGAAGTGCTAATGATTTTCATATCTACACAAGTTGTGAATTTGATTATACAAATTTTCATTCCGCTAAATTGGCACAGAAATTAAAAGTTCGGTGATAAGGCTTTCGTCCCTAGTCACGATTGGCGCATCAAACATTTAACTTCCGCTGCAATTTTGCCGCGTGGAATAATCAATCGATTTTTCTATTTCTATTTGAACGAGGCAATTGTTCTGATCCGGTCTACTTTGGTGTTGCAATTCGCGGCTATTAATAATGTATATTTTTCATCGACATTGGCCGTATTTGTGTTCCAATATTTGATAGCTTTCGTGTGCCTGGTCGGACAGTGTTTACGTTTCGCGTTTTGTTGTTTGCGGTAGAACTGTGCGATCAGCCCATTCTCGTATAATAATTACATGGTGTGTACGCGGAGCTTTTGTTGGAAACAACTTGCCGCACATTTGACAGTGTGTGAACCACCTCTAGCCAAATGAAAATTTCAATTTTGTCTAATTCAATGCCGAACCAGTTGTTGCCGTACAAATACGACTGTCGCGCGGGATTGGAGAAAATAAGCTATCATCGCTCATTGCTCTTTATTAAATTTTAAAATTTGTACACGTATAACAACACATAGGTCATAATGTGTACCATCGTCGATTCTCTGCGTCTGATGTCAACATAACTTCGCTTAAAAATAACAGAATTGACGTGATAAATGAGAACGCGTCACAAAAATTGTATTTATTTTTATTTTGGCCTCGTTACAATCCGGGGTCGATTTTCTGATTCGAATTTTGACATTTAGTCGCTGCAAAGGGCGATGGTCGTGTTCGGTGCGTGCACCAAATGATGTCACATGATTTTTCTGCGCAAGCGTGCGCCCTCGTTGGTCGTCGGTGTTGCGACACCCAAGTCTTGATTGCTCGCTCGGCTCGCGTAAGCTCTCCTGACCTGCATCACCCCTCACCCTCCTCCTCTCCATAGGACGGCGACAGACACAATCTAATTAAGACTTCCACTGACCAACGTGTCATTACATTATCAAGCGAGTCGTTTTTTGTGGATTACGAGCAAACATTGTTATATTATTGGCGTCGCAGACCTCAATTTTTGTAATCCAATCGGGCTGACGTTAAGGATTCGCAGGCATGCGCAACCATTGCTGGTCGCGGGCCGCTACTTGAAACCGCTAAAGTCGCCTTTAAAAATTGCGTTTTACATTGCTTAATTTAAAAAAGAAACTCTTATGAAATAGCGAATTAAATTTATTTTAAATCAATTACACAATTTTTGAAAAATTCAAAATCGATTAACGATGATTTTCCGTGCACGCAAAATTGTTATAAAATTTAAATCATATTTTCATTGTACACGAAAGGCCAAACCAACTGTCAGAAATTCATATACCAGATTCAGGTATGTTAAAGGTCTCTAGTAAAATTTCTGGAAACAGATTATTGAATATCTTGCAGCAATCGGTATTCTCAATTGGAGTTACCGATATCAGACACGCGTAGGTTTCAGATATTGAGCCCTGTTTGTGGATGTTATCTTCTTGCAAAACTCCATTCCCGATTCAGTGATCTACTTACAGGCTCGCATTTACATAACTTGATTTACGATCTAGCAGCTGGTGTAAATGCGAAAGTGTCTCACGTTGAAGTTGTAAATTGGTCGGCGTGTGGCGGCGGAGACCTAAGTTTAAGTTTGTAGGACTGAGACCGGAGCACCGACATAAGCTTCTCGAATATAATTATGTCTTCGTTTTACGTCATAAATGTGTTGCATAGAAATAGCTTCATATAAGCTAATGGCTTATTTCAATTTGTTTTCGTTGCAGTCATTGTCCGACAGAATATGGCAACAACAAAGTGCAATTTGGGAGCTCCTAACTACAGAAGTTTCATACCTGACTAAATTAAATGTGATACAGGACGTAAGTTAAATAATAATTTTTCCTTCGCAGCATTTAATACTGTAGATGAACATGTCATTTTGGAGACTTATGAAATTTTTATTTAAATGTTTTAATGTATGATTAATAACAATGTGTAAATCACGGATATTTTTGTTTTTGTTAAATTTTATAAAAATGTTTCCTCGTTCTCTTAAATTGTTCATTATATAAATGCATTTCTGTAAAACAAAACTGTTTGAAAGAGTTTGATATTGTCTTACGCGTGTAGTAATATAATTTCGAGTTCAGTTTTTAATCATCCATAATTGTTTACATTTTCTGTTCAGCTTTTTTCTGCTTGCCTATGCAATCTTCAAAGTGAAAAAATTTTAACTGAGGTAAGCACCAATGAATAAATCGATATATTGATTTTTATACAGTGAAATTTTGCAATTTTCCTGTGAAACCTGGTTCTTTTTATTGTTTCATAATTTTGTAAACTTGCGTCCTTTCCTTAGGTTGACGTTTCGAAACTTTTCGGTAATATACAAGAGTTGAAGCAAGTGAATTGTACCTTATGGAAAAAGTGCCTATTACCCATGTTAAATCAAGCTAGACAGAACAAGCAACCATTCGATCCAACTTTGATGATGGATTCTTTTTATAAGGTAAGCGAATCTTGGCGTAATTAGCATTCTTTGTGAGGGGCAATTTTCAAATCATTTTTCGCATCGCTAATTTGATGGAAGTGACAAACGATGTAAACTCCTATTTGTGAAATTGTAATATAGTGTAATTGACAGTTGACGGAGAATGATGATGATGTTTTCTCTCCAGTAATTTGTTTTCTCGTTCAATCACTTTTTTCAGTTCGACCAACTATTTCAGCCATATACCAAATTTTTCTTGGAACAAAATCAATGCATCCAGTACTTGAAAGAGATGTATCAAGAGAACGAACAGTTCAAGACATACCTGGCGGTAACAACTGTTGTTACAGCACGTTAATAAATTACGTTTCATTTCGTTATAGTTTCAATTTTAAATGGAATTATTAATTTTGCAGTGGTGTGAATCGCAGAAGGAGTGCAATCGCCAGCGATTGGTCGATCTCTTGGTCAAACCGATGGAACGGTTGACCAAATATGCGCTCCTGCTTAAAGTTATTCACAAACGTTCAGACTGCGAAGAGCAAAAGGCGATTCTGTTGGAAATGGTTCGTAGCATTTGTGGAGTTGGGCGTTTTCTCGCTAGAGTTTTTAATAAATCATGTAGACATCGCATTTTGACTGTCAATTATTAATATTATTTTTTTCCTGAGTTTTGTGCAGATCCGCTCCGTGGAAGCGTTCGTGAGCGGCGTCAACGCCACCTTGCGGCAACGTCACGAACAAGAGCGCCTCGCCGGTATCATCAATCGAATCGACAGTTACGAGCCTGTGGATGTCAAAGACGATGACATGGAAAAGGTAGCATCGACAAAGTGAAAATATTTCTCATTTTCTCATCTGTATGAAATAAGTTCGATAACCCAATTATTTTTCTTAATTAAATTGTTAAAACATATTTTTTTAATTCGTTGCCAAAATTGTAAATATATAATTTGAATATGGACATTTGGGTTGGTTTATTAATTATTTACAGTCCAGTGTGTATCTGTGATTTACTTATAGATTGTGAAGCAGTATTTGGAGCTAGATTTGACAAGCCCAATGCCCGGTTGTGATGCACATCACAGTCGACAGCTTCTCATGGAAGGAGATTTGCGCTTGAAGGACACCGCCTCCAATAAGGTCGGTCCTTTAATTATTATATCAAAACGTTAAGTATTTCGTTTTCATCGTGTGATAAAATATCATATTATTTTTATCTGTTTCAATACCGTTTCGTGGCGCAGTTAGTTTATGACGGACTGCGGTTCGGCGGTCCCGGGTTCGATTCCCGGCGCGGGCTTTGGCTCGGGGTACTGGTGAAAAT
>JAQGBY010000928.1:0-34722 GCA_034698785.1 Mycogona germanica
GGAAATCTTGGTAACAACGTTTTTATTGAATACACATCTGATTAAAATAATAAGTGATATCAAATTTAAAACGCGATTGCTTATGTGAGATCACGCGAACTAAATCAAGTATCTGCCTCCCATAGTTTTTCAAATGTAATCCTGACGTTTAATCCCATAATTCTAAACAGTCAACATATAAATAAGAATTTTGTCACATTTACCATTTCCTATTCAGTTTGCGGTCACTACACGATAGATGGCTTCACCATGGTAATGCATGCATGGCCTCAATGCGCATTGGCAGATGGCAATGCGCCGTTACGGAGGCCATATAAACATTGATGAGGTGAATTTATTAACTGTCGCTGAAGGTGAGGCACAGTGGTTCACCGGCCTTCCATTTATGACCAACCACTCTGATAAGGTGACACGGCTGACGCCGGGCCACAATGCAAACCAATACGAACACTCGGACCGGTAAACAGGCTCTTGACGACCTGTTAGCCTAACACACGTCGAATAGCTGCGCGCCATGCACATGTCGCCACCACCACCACCACCACCACCATCGTCCATCGAAGTCTTTACGAAACCGATAAAGTGCTTGGCCACACGCTCCGGTGACCAACTCGAGGCAGCGAGGTTCTCTGCCCGTAACCGTGGCCGTCAGACCTTTCGATTATACTTCGTATATAGGACGATTTCAGAGAAAAAAGGCTATATTTTCAAACTGGAGAGGTCAAGCATTAGAGGTCCGACGGAGAAAGTCCATAAATCCTCCTGAGATCGACTGAGCTACAGAAGCTCTGTATATTGAACGACCATGACCGTGAGATGCATCGGTGCTGTGCTTTATCACAAGGTGGCACACAATCCGTCATTCCGAACCATCTACCATCATGGGACCTTTTTGATGGCTAAGAGTAAAAAATAAATGCGCCACCAGAGGACACCAATTATAATTATGCACAAAGGTGAATCATACGGCGATCAGTAGTTTCAATCTCGGTCACTAAGAAACACTTATAGTCGTACTTGCAAGTACAATTACAATGTCGAATATCAAATGATTAGGACACAAATGTTGGTGGACCTCCTTAACAAATAGCCCATCAAAAAAATCTTCCAGAAAATCGATTTTTTGGTGCCTTTAGGTCTCTGGAGGGTAAGCTGGCAGCGCCCATTCCATCAACTCATAGACGGTGGTTAAAGACCGAGTACGAGCATGAAGTGTCCCCGCCCCCGTCATATCTGCAGAGTTCCCGGCGGCCAACTTTTACGAGTATTTCAAACCAAATAAAACAACTTCTTGAATACGCAATAAAAGCGGCAGTTTATCCTCGATGATTTCGTTAGCCTGCTGACGGACGACGTCAGATTCGTATATAATAAAATATAATCTGGCATCACCACGATTGTTCCAAAAATCGGGGCGCACACAAAACAAATACAACGGGAGGGAGAGCGAGAGTCCACAAGTGGCCGCATTATTGGTGACCCCACCACCATCAATAGGAGTTTCACTGAAGCGCGCAAAAAGATGTGAGCGCGTCTTATTGACGACACGTCATCCGCAAAGTAACTTGGATCACGCCGCAGTCGCTGATGTAATTTTTCAGGTGGATGGATAATTGAGATCTGGGAGCGTTGGCTACAATTAAAGGCAAAAACGAATCAAGTAGAATCAAATTAACTGTCATTGGTAGGATTGTAGTTACTGAGATGGCATCGCGAATACAATAAAAACAAATGGAATGGACAACTCCAGCAACAACGATGTTGATGTCGTGACATAAAAACAAACCAATGGTTTTGGAGTTGATCCCACTTCGGTTCCCAAATTTCATACGCATTCGAGTCTCTGGAGCATATAGTTGACACGAAAGGTTCGTCAGACCCTTTGCAGAAAAGACATCGAATAAATCCGTTCACGAACGCGCCCACCTACTGCGGAACCCGTGGACTGTCAATACAGATATTGTCCATCCAGCGCGTATACACAGTTCAAAAACTAACTCGGGTCATATTTTAAAAGATCCCCGACAATGGAAGAATCCGGACGCGCCACCATATATAATGGATCGGGCCAACGAAATCTGCCATAAAGAGCAAAGTGGCATTTCCAATATATAAAAATAGACAGGCGGCCATATTTTTTGTCAATTTTCGAAAAGGATCACCATCACTGCGACGACGGTGGGCGCGCACGTATGTTTATAAAGGAAAATCAACTATATTCCCATATTATATAGCGCCAATATATATTGTTATTGATATTGGAAAGAATTTCAATCGCTCACTGGCATGAGAACAAAAAAAGTATATAAATATATATATATCAAATATTTCTTGAACGATAAACCGCTTACGCGATTTCGTACATTGTTGCTGATGTATTATGATCCTCAGATCGAGTCCATACCCTCTCTCCCCTTGGACTTAACCAACCCCCACCCAACCTCCATCATCTCCAATAAACCCACGCACAGTTCCCCCTGCTTTTGCCATGATAGACAAACAGACAGTGCTACTCCGCCCCTACATCCAGAGGCATTTTATATATAAACCGGGGTTGTACAGTACACCCACACATACACGTCAAGATGGGCGTTTAAATCATCGGCAGTTCGGCACAGGCAGCTTATGGTGCCGGGGGAAAAATACTTTTGGGGGATTTATGATGCGTGGTCCGTATAGTCTGGAGCCAATATCGAGTAAAGCAAGTCCGGTGAAAATGCGACAGGGGTCTGGCACTGCTTTTTGTTGTTGTCGGGAGTGAAAGAGCCTGTTAGGGGAGCTGGGATATATCATTTATATGAAATCGGGCGTTATGTTTTTTTTTTTGTTTGTTTGTTTGTTTGGAGAGGAGACAACATATAGTGCGACAATAGCGGCTAAATAGGAATCTTTTCTGGCGCTGTTCGTGGCTCGTAAGAGATTGGTTTGAAACTGAATTTATTAAAAGGCGAGCTCGCGATTATAAGATAACAGGATATGTGTCCGGTGAACTTGCCGTTTCGTTCGACTGTTAGAAAACGAGAGGAAGGAGACAGTGTAATCATAAACTTTCTGATTTAAAGACGCGCCCTGTTACGCCATTACGGAACAGAGCCAAAAAAAAGTCCAAAAACTATTTTTTTTCTAGTTTGTGGAAATGGATGTGATTATTGTTAATTGATCTTACTCGAGCCATTGATATATGGTATTAAATCCTGCCACAAGTTGAACGGAAAGGTACAATTAAAGATACTGTACTTTAGTGCAGTATCTTGACAGTATTGCGCAGTATATTGGAAAACGTATTGCTTGAAGAATAATTTATATTTCTTTCTTAATCGACTGCCGTCATGCAATATTCCTTTAAAACATCGCTTTTAAATTGAGGCACCTCGATTTGTAGCGTTAATGAAGAATAACTACTTTCTCATTCAAAATTCGAATCGCTCACTCATTATTATTATTATTATTTAAACACTGGATATATAATTATTGTACATAACACTACAGAGTACATACTCGTAAACTGTACATTGCAATGATGCAATAACATACACTTATAATAATTTTGTCACTCCGATATCGAACGAATATCACAATGGGAAATTATTGGTCATCGAAGTTCAGCATTTCATTTTAACCCGATTTCCAGACTGCAAACAATTTAACGGCTCTTAGTGACGACTAGAGACAAATTCACTCACTTTCTCAAGAAAAAAATTTGCCGACTCAGCCCCCCCCCAAATCTTTGTCTGGTTCAGTTGGCTACTTGCCTACATGGAGATTAAGGAGAAAGTTCCGCTGTTTTCAATAACCGATTATTCGTCGCTCGTATCCCGTCTTCCAGGCACTGGCGTTTCCAAGAAATATGTTTAACAATTGAACCCAGCATGGAGCGCTCTCTTGGAATCACTCTTTAACTGATTGCCATACAGCGCTCCGGCGGGTTACACAAAAGCTTTCTGGATTAAAATCGAAAAAACTGAACGGAACTATTTGAATTCTGTGGAAAGCATTCCCCGTTGAATTCTCGAATATGTCGCGACCCAAAAAAACGCAAGACCGAAAACAGTTGCTCCAAATTATTTTTCTGAAAAGACCTAAAAATTCGATAAACGAAGCCAGCGTCGCCAACACGGTCCCATTATACACATCCAACCCCGTTTTAATAGAGATAAATTAAAAATCATCTACGGATTTCTCTATACCCCCGCGTACGAATGAACACACGCACGCACTGTAAGTATGGGTGGAATCCGGGGCGCACGCCATCTCGCGACTGTCTACCAAACAATATCAGTCGACGTATATACGGGCACTAATGGGATCTATCGGAGATTCTCGATATTGATTTCGTTTTCGTTCGCCCTCTCCCCAGATGGATGTTGGCACGGAGCCAGCTCCACGTCGCCTCCCACAACAGAACACACCCCCGGCCTATACACGAAGCAAGCTTCTGCAATCGCCTACATCCTCCTGGAACCGGAGTCGGAACTGCGAAGATGGGACGACATTTTTCTCCAGAATTTTTAAGAAATTTCACGTAGACCCAGTCGGACTTAACGAGCACATATGAGGAAAGATTTCAAACGAAAACATTGGAGATATTAAACCACGCATGTGTTTGACCAAAACATGATGATATTTCCATGAAGCTAAAAGTGAAATGATAAGTGCACGGCAATCAGAGAAACCTAACATCAAGGAGCCCAAATTACTCATCTCTTCAAGTGCGGACTATTTCCAATGTTGAAGTAACCGGGTATTGAAAAATGTCATTCGCATCTTTATTTTGCCGGCCTATCTTAATGCATACCTCATTTATGCAATTGTTCAATCTCGATGATGAAACGAATCTAAATTGGAAACAACGTTGTTTTATCGTTGATTCTTTCAATCAAGTATTCACGGCGACAATTTGCAAGGTGAGAAATTGTAAAAAAATATTGGAATTGTTACTCGATACTCGGTCAGAAACCCCTAGTAGGTGTGGCACCAGTAATGGTTACTTATAATCGCAGATTGAGTCTTCTGGCCTCCAAGGTTCGGTGCAGTTCTAGTAGATTTCGAGAGACAATTCGATTGTCCCTTAAGTCCAAGCTCCTGGAAGTGAAATAGTCCTGCAGCCCATTTAATGTATGAGCTAATATTTTGTTTCTGTTTAGGCTCAAATATTTGTCTCGCTGCCTCCTCCCCCAAGTATAGGCAATGGAGCGCACTAGGTCCGAGGAGGTCGCAAATATAACGCTCGACGATCACGGGCAGAGACGTGTAGGCCTATGGGGCGGGCGCGATATTCGCCTATAAACGATCACCGTCGTGACGTTGGATGGAATACGATTTCCTTTTATCAGCGCTTTGTCATCATTGATGCGAACCTCGACGCTGGTTTGTCGGCATCGGGGGATTTTCGCGCGTGCCACGTTTGGCGGCGCCACGCTCAGCCAACTGGTCGCCAGGTTGAGGAACGACAGGGGTTCAAAACCCGGAACGAACGAGACTTGTTTTGACAATTTGGTTGGCACTTCAAAAAGGGACTTCAACACCAGCACTCACTCACCAAGAGACTCACCCATTGACATGAGTAAAAGAGATATATTCATGAGGAATAATAAATCTCAAAACAAGAACTTGCGACATTATAAGAAAAAATACATTGAACACCAGTTAGAGTTCTACACGTAATGCTTCTCGACCGTTTTCAAACTCGTCTTCAGTAGACAAAAACGAAATAAGACTACAGGATAAACGTCTCGCCTTCAGCAGACTAGCCTAACAAGAAGATTGGCTGAATAACAAACAGATCCAGGATAATTCATAAAAATAAAAGAACATCTCAGATCGAATACGATAAGAAATTCTCCCATACTTTGAAAAGTATAACATAAAAATTCTGGTGACCTCCATCATACAAAAATGAGCAGGCCTTTTCAAAAATAGTTGATCAACCGGAATCACTTTCTTCCATCCTTTTAAAAACTTTCAGTGACAATATCGCTAATCCCCGGTCAAAATTGAATCTGCCTGAACGACGAAATCTGCCCTCATACGTCCGCACAAATTACGTCCACGCTCAAAAATTAGGCTCGCATTTTACCAGACTGTTATCGCAGACGCTGTTGTACTGTACACATGCAACCAGCCATGATCATTCCAGATAACCGGACGCCATTGAATTGACATACACGTATTTTAAACAGCGATCATAACAGTCCATCGCACGTCATTAGCGAACTGCACAGGAAACAATACAGACACGTAACTATAGAAATTACTAATTATGGCAATGTACCCCCAACGGCGGTTTATACAACAATTTATCCGCATTGGCCTATACATGTGATCACGTAATTCACGACTCCTTTTCAATAGCAGAAAACACAAACCCGCCACTTCCAACCTTGTAAATAAATATGTTGCAGTCAAAATAAATTGAATTAATCCATGAAATACGGGCGTCGTATTACGAAGCCGCTAAAATTGAAATTTGTAAATTTCGAATCAGCCATCAAATTAATAATTTACACATTTACATGCGCCGTCCTCCCTTTCTGTGTTACTATGATAATCACGTACAGTATAAAAGAGACAATCGAAATGAACAGCAAACAATTCCGCTCTCGCGGAAATTGCAACGCCACACGAATGGCGAATTTAATTTGTCGACGTTGCCTGTCCCCATTCTGTTAGCGTGAGTTTTAATTCAATAAAGTTGCTAACAAGATATTACCCTTTGACTATTCGCGGGCGGTTCGGAAGAGGGAATTTCGTTATTGGTTTTGGAGTAAAACGCGAGCTGGAAAATATAGCAAACAGTTGCCACCTACATGTGCCATCCTACCGTACCTCTTAAATGCTCTCAGGACCCTGGGGCACCTCTCTAATATGTTGAGGTCGAGGCTGGTCTGGCCTTGCCAAGACAAAACGCAAACAAATAAACCAACGAGTAATTCAATCCACAAACAACTGCAAGTCAAAAAAGCAAAGATGAGCAAACTACAGTCTAAATTAACAGTCATTATTTCTCACAATATTAATTTGATCAGCGGCGGCTAGAGGAAACTTTACAAATTATAAATGAAATAAATATCTATTTCGAAGTCCTCCTATAGAAGCTTAAGCAAAAACCGAATACAATTTGAAGACGCTCTCTTGAGTGAAGATGCTTACGAAAATTAGCGTTTTAGAGGGCAATTTGGGTGTGTATTAAGTAATGTCACCAAATAAAATCGATAACATTTATTGGGTTTAGAGGCTAGAATGGGATCTCAGGAGGGTGTACAGCCATGAACGGCGAGCTCACATGACCGACCATAGACACGCGAGCGACGCATCTCCGAATTTATGGGAACAATGGACGACGCAATTTGGTAAGAATCGATGGATCCTCCCGCCACCTTCTATCCTATCCTCTATATAACGTGTGTATGCGTTCACTTTCTCGGCCTCCACACACACCGCCGTCGAAAGCCCATAGAAAAGCCTGGAAATCTCTTTACGCGGGCACCCGACTGGGGAATTTCTTGAACTCGACGAGTCGGGGGATATGGGGGGGGAGAAGCGGCGAGCTTCATCCTCCAGAGATCTCGTATTCACAGGCGTGCACTTAAAAGGAAAGTTATCCTGTGCTCGGCAATGGGAATCGCACTTGTATCACACTAGGTGGCGCTCATTTGGTCACTTGACAGCAAACTGAAAATGTCGCCTCCAGATGAGCTTGGTCACCCCCAATCGCCATTCCTCGTTTAAAAGCGATGGTCCACAAAAAACTACTTCTAATCTACTACAACTGCCACGAACCAACAGATTCTCTAGAGCGCCAACCAGAGCACCAATAACTGTTTTGTGGAGATGACGACGAAGCAGCTCAGCAACACTCGCAAAACGGTGTCCGCCGTTAAAGCATTTCTTTAAAAAATATTCTTCTAGCAAAAATATAGGATGATTATTTGGACTGCAATCGAGAGTTGGCAGCAAGATCGTCGATAATTGCCGACTCTCGATTGCAGTCCAAACAATCATCCTATATTTTTGTTATTACAACTATCGGCTTCATACCTACTATTTTGGATATTCTTCATTTTGACCTCAGGTTTTTAAAGTGAAATCGTTCACACAAAATCTGGAGAGAAAATTTTTCTTTAGACGTAGGTCTCAAGTGAATATGCAGCGAGCTAGGCCAAAATCCGCTTGCCACGAATTGAATTACTAAATCGAACAGTGGTGGGCAGACAAAGAGGGCTTCGATCGCCCACAGAGTATCCATACTATTCACTAATCATACAATTTATATTCGTGGCATCAAGATCTGAAGATCTATACATTATTTCGGCTGAAAAATAGACCAACCTTTTAAGGGTCTGACGGCGTCAATTGAAGATGGGTTTGAGCACAAAACCGAAGAAAAAAAATGTGCCCCGGAACTACGTCTAGCTCTCCGATAGAAAGTGGGTGGCTAGAGTGCACAAGCGAGAGAGAGAGAGAGAGAGAGAGCAAGCGGCATTTCAAGTGCCGCATTCCCGATGGGCGAAGTTTCCATTAAGATGGCCGTGTTAAGTTTCTATGGACTCAGCTGGAATAGGTGGCGCTCATATCGTTATTTAGCAGGTGATACACCCGCCAGAGGCACTTTCACCCCAATCCATATTGGCCACCTGGAGCGCTTTTGGGCGACAGTCCAAAAAGTTTCATCGATCATCGATCTACTTGTACTATAACAGCCGCGAAACCAACTGAATCTCTGGAGCGCCACCAGAGGCCAGACACGACTAGCTGTAATGTAGAGTCGTCATCGATAAATGACAAATTAAACGACATAACGCGTACCAAATAACCATCAATTTCTATAACCTCACAGCAGCATAAATTCGAAATAACATTGAATTCGGGCGTTTGTTCAATTTCTATGGACTGTGCACTAACTGAAACAGGTCGCCTAATACGGCATGCAGCAATTGGGGGCGACACTGTTGACGCAATCGTGGCCCGGGTCTCGGTAGCAGACACGGTATATACGTGAATAAAATTGAAGGGCCAGACCGCAACTGCATGCAGTAACGCCCCACCGCCATTTAGCCATGCAACGATGGTCGACAGCACGCTGCAGTGCACTTGCGATGCGCATTTTGCCCACTCATTTACGCGGTACAGTGAAACCCAACGATTAAATTTGAACCTATTTTTAGTCGACACTAATTTTTCTGTCTGGCCAGTCTAGGCATTTAAAATAAACACCGTGATACAGTTAAGCTAAACTGCTCTTCCAAATCGACCATATATGAATAACCGAGCATTAATCAATGGCGCTATCTTTGAAACAAAAGTAATCGTCACTCATCGTTAGAATTAAAGAGGGCTTAGACCGAAAATAGAAATGTATTTAATTTAAAATGAAGAATTTCTCACTTTAACCGGGAAAGCTGTTACAACATTATGGATCCATTTAAGGCAGATGTGCACCAGCAACTTGAAAGGTGGCATTTCATGAATATTTACCATTTACCATTTAATTTTATACACAACCATGAACTATTTAAGTGTCGCTAGATTTAAAAGAGAAATCCATCTTAAAAGTCAGAACTTACTTTTCGCAGAAACATTCATGAACAGAATATAATAAAGCAGATACCATATGTAGTAATCGGATGTGAAACAAGCATGTGACAGATTAAATGATTGATTGCCAAATTGTAATTGATTAACCCTTTTCCTACTTCTATTTCGATGTTCAGGTGAGCTAGACATTCATATTTGAACATACGATCACTGCAGAATCGCTTTTGAATGGCACTACCACACATCTACTTTACAAAAATGGCAGGCTAGATAAAGGAGGTGAGGAACACTACAAAGAGGGTTAACAGGTGCATCAAACATAAATACATCACAGGCGGAGGCGTGACTTACCTACACTATGTGAAGCCGGATTTCCACTGTGAATACGCCAGCGGCTCTGTTGGAGGAGCCTGTGCAAGAGCAGAAAGAAACGAAGAAACATTTTCAGTAAATAAGTGCTGCCCACTCGTTTCTAAACAAAGAAAAACATACGACATAAAAAGAGGCCGCCTCGTCGCGCAAACATTGCCGAGCAACTCTGGGTCTGTTTACACTTCTCGTCGAATGTCACACATTCAAAAAACACGCGTTTCAACAAATACAGTGTGGGATTACGGCCATACATCTCGAGACTCCTGAATCAAACCCGGGCAGAATATATGTTCACTTTATAAATATTAACGATATCCGGTACATATGAGGAATCCAAGACGCCTACTATTATTATAATACAGCTGTATTCATAACATTTTAGTTATTTCGTTTAGAAGAACAATAACAACTCAAAAGTTTTTGTGAAACTTGCTAGTATAATTAGTAAATTAGTAAACCTCGAACTCGGACTCTTAACTCATAGCCTACACTCATCCGCAGAAAGCTTCCATTCACAAGATAAATCGGTTAAGAATACTTTTGAGCAATGATTGTGTGTAATATTAATATATCAATATTATTCAAACCTGAAAGGAAAATAGTTTTGAGGGATTCTGGTAAACGACAAGTGAAAAAACAGGCTACTTAGAAATTCATTCATATAAAAATAATGGTATTTTATTATTCAAATAAGAACCCCTATATACCTGCGTTAACAGTTATTTCCTTTTATGAATGAAGATAAATATATCTGCTTTCTTTCAGTCCGCTATACAAATGTATCAGATAGAGAAGGACGATTAGAAGCAGATAAAGGTACATTAGAACGAATAGACAAGCCGTATGGTCTGAAATTTCAGTCAAAAATGCATCTGACATGTGAAACGTTTCTCATTTCACTGATGACAATAGCTAAGATCACACAAACGTCCTTATCATTAGATAATAATAATCAACTATGAATATTGTTGTCATCAATTCACCTTCTGACATTCATCCTCCATAACAGACAGTAATTATTGAAACATTTTTTTTTATATTTGAGTTTATTTTAACTTAACAGATACGTATCTTGGTCCCGGTTCAAGGTAGCTAGCTGAAATATTTTCTGACCAATTTCATACACATCAACATAAACATCTTCGGGAGAAATCACTTACTAAATTTAACTTCTCTAACAACATTATCAGAATCACCTAAATGGCGTAGCAATCAAGAAATTGTTTGCACAATTTCATATTCGTACGCCTAGTCAATGAAGAAGAGCCAAATAGAGCAGAACTAGAGAATACAATTTGACACACCGTGCCGATTTGAGATCATACGCAAACACACGACGGGGCATGTTACTGTCTTCTTGCTCGAATAAACATCCTCCGAAAAAAAATAGAAGAAAAAATAGAGCTCCAAATCCCATTACAACCTCGCGATTGAACTTAGATATATTTTTAAGGGTAAAAAGCTCCACCTTTGATGTTTTCTGTTGGCGCACAGAGACACACGTATAGGCTAGTATTATATATATTTTTTTCAACAGGCCATACCAAGACCGACAACAGACAACGTGACTCTGTCGCCGATAATACGTCAATAAGAGATACAACACGTAGGCAAGGAAATGTAAGATTAATATGTGCGTGGCCTAGGAGAAGGGTGTTTTCGACAGCGGTGACCTACGTCTTTAATGGCTAGTGGTCCAACATATTGCACCTGATTTTGTAAGATCCGACGCTGTCTCGGTAAACGATAACACATTTTTGATGATCCAATCACAATTACATCACATAAAAGTTATTTAAAGTTTTAACCAGAGAACAGAAAATATTCTACAGGGTGAACTCAGCTGAAACTATGGATCAGTTTTATTGGTTTTAATAAGTCGGCCAATAATAGATTATTATAAAAATTTGGGGATAATTACGATAACAGTATTCTTTTCACTATTTAACAATATTCGTACTCTTTCACATTCGGAGACTCAAATTTCAATTTTCAAACTTCTCACTACTAATGTTGCGCCTTGCCGGTTGGCCCTTGTCGATTGCCGATTACTTATACAATTCGCAACTGTGTAGCGCGTTTGCTCAACTCTGCTGCAAAAATGCCGATTATCTAAGATAAAAATGCGACATAACAACGAATTATGAAGCCAAATGTCTACTTAACGAGTTTCCGAACAAAGGATCCGAAGAAGGAGCGGACCGATGCTCCATCAGTAAACTGTGGTCGTTCTGAAGTTTCACGAAGGTAGGCAGTCTCGGTTTGGTTTATCTTTCGCTAAACATTCTTCAAATTCGCCTAAAATCCATCTTTTGTTTGGAAACTCGTTTATAAGTCATTTGGCATCAGAATTGTTGTTATGCCGCCATTTCATATTTATCTTAGTTGAGCGGCATTTTTGCAGCAAAGAGTTGAGCAATCGCGCTACAAATTATATTAAGTGACGTACTGCAGAGATAATCGGTAATCGACAAGCGCCACCGCCAAAGCGCAACTTTAATAGTGAGAAATTTGAAAATCTTGGGAGGAATCTAATCAATCTGAGCATTATAGCGGAAACCTCACTGCCCTCCACCTAAGGTCTAGTCGTCCATTTCTTTGAACAAAAACCAATGGGACGAGCGAGCGAAAGAGAGATACGGAACAAAAATTGAACTCTTGGAATAAAAAAAAACCTATTTTTCCCTCCGAACTATTGTACGTGTGGGATAATAAATATAGAGATGTGTGTGGGGGTGGGGTGGGGTGGAAGAGGCGACGGCGCTGCAGTTCAGACACCACATATGTCTGTCGCTCGCCCGTCTGCGTAGGCGAATTTTAGGGCGAGTGGAACCTTTTGATCGCATCGTGCCCGCATCGAAATCAGGGTCAGATATATAAAATGTAATACGTAATACATGAGATGGCTTTTGAAAATGAAAACCCTAGTTGGGTGTACGGTTGCTTAGCAGGGGGAGGACTGTGATGAGGGGGTGGATAGAGGGGGCGATAGCAAGAGTAACCCTATCACCATCACGTACACAGAAAATCATCCTGAGGCCTCCAGTCATTCATTCACTTGAGACAGATCTTGACGCCAAACTCAAGACATGGATCGCCGAGATAATCGCTCACTTTTTCAGCATCCCCGGAAATTATTACCTAGGCAATCAAATTTGCTAAAGAACAATAAAATTGATCAACACTTTTGCAAGTGAGAAGATTGACGCCATAACACGTAAAACGTTTTGCTTATCGTAAATGTCATTTTGTTTTGGTTGAGCACATACATGCGACTCAAATCGCAACAAAACAAAATGAACAATTTCCATGGAGCAAAAAAACTCTATCGTCTAAGTGGGGATAAAAAAACAAGATTTATTTTAAATACTAGCATTCCAATGAACGTTCCATGTTTGATTCAGGATGAAAGCTAAAATATCTGACGAGGGTCTCAGGTGAACATGAAGCCTCCAAATCAACAAAAAGCTCATACATTTGCTTTTTCCAATTTCCGTAGAAATTCTAATTCCCTCGCGTTTAGGATAGTGTTTCCAAGAAGTTAGTCAAACCAATACCAAAAGCGGATAATTGTTCACAAACATGTTTATTTTCCGATTTTACATATATTTTCAAAATATATTTTATCCTCATTTAGTGCTGCTATGACGAACCGTTGATTCAATATATGCTTAGTGATTCAACAAGGAGAGAATAACAACTTCAGTTTATTCTATGACGTCACACATGTGACGAGAGAGATATATAGAAGAGGGGCGGAGCTCTGACGCGCACACGCGATTAACCAATCAATATTCGAGTATATGTGAACGACTACTCTTAACTACTCGTTTGGCTTTCAACAATATTCAAGCAGCCACCGATCGTTTAAGTGTATAATCACGGCTGTTTCGACAATAAACGTCGATTTGGACATTAAATGTCGCATATGATAGCGCAACACTAGTTTAAAACCCACGACGATTGCACTGTATATTCTGAGTATTACTGCAGTCAAATCAACATAAATACATACGAGATCTACATTCGAAGTACTTAAGTCGAAGGACTATTCACCGAAAAGACTGTTTTTAAATAGCAGTATATAGGTTAATACTCTTTCAGACTTTCAATTTAATATTATTCGGTTATTCCGCAATCGTGTTTGCGACTGCTCGATCCGGGGCTCTTTTTCAAGACGGTCCTGGAACAGGCCTTTTGATAAATTTCTCAAAATATTGTAATTTCCCCATAACTATGAAATAGTGATAATAAAAATGCAGATTTTTTAAAATTTAAAATTTAAAAACTTGAGTGCTGAATCAACACCAACGAAATTAAATGGCAAGGAGCTTGAGGAAACGAAATTCCTAGAAATTGTTCTCAGTATTTCTGGTAAAGTATGGCGGATCAGTGCCGTCTTTTTGGTATCTTTTAAACGTACTAAGTTTGTCACAAGTCGTGCGATGCCCAAATGTCACCATACTTTTACCAGTTTGAGGGTTACCAGCTTAATCCTCTTTTGCGGGCTCATTTTTGTGGCTGCCCCCGGAAACTACGACGCCAGCAACCAAGCACTACTCCCGTGTTAGTAGTGATAGCCTTCACACTTCGCTCGAACAACTTCGCGCAAGTAACAAGTAGACGGGGGCCCTTCGAATGAATGCGGGTGCGGCGATAAACGTTTTCTTTTTAATCTCGCGAAGAAACGACATTCGGTAATAAAACTTCTCGGCGACGTTAATCGACTCGAGGAAATCAAATTCCGAGCGATTGCCACTTTCTCTCATAACTCTTTTCCCCGGTTCTTTTCTCTTCCTCGCCAACTTGAAAGGCACATAACCAACTAATGAGATATCGAACGAAATCAGACTCCGAACTGGATGGAGACGGCATCTTAATCTTCTATGTGTCTTAGTCTTCTAATCTATCATTTGTCGCCTTACGATCGTAAGGCGACAAATGATGTCACAAACTGTGTTAAGTTTAAAACCAGATTTTTATTATACAGAGTGTATTGTGGCGAAAAGGCATCTAAAATGATACGTATGTAGGTCGTGACCATCAAGAGCAATGTAATAATCTACTCAAGCTTATAATAATAAATTTGAACTGATAATTGCGACAAAAAAACCAATTTCGTAATTTACGATGCAAATGGATTAATAATTAATGAAGCTTAATTGAGTCGTCGTAGCTCAAATAGAACTAAATTAGTCAAGGGACCAGGTTCTCGTATCCCAGCAAATAGAAAACCATGTAACATTTTAATCATTTTTTGTTAAAGAGATCGCCATTCGCCGAATAGGACTGTCCTGGTTGGACCAACATCCATCTAATCAAATGGCTGGATCTTTAATCATATTTCCTGCCAATTTTGCATGCGAAAGTGACCTTTTACTTCAATGTTTTGTTTGTCGATGCTTGTTAAAGCAACCAGGAGATCCATCAAAAAGGGCTGACGAGACCGAATTATTTATAACCCACACCGTGCAGAGCCGGACCCCTGCAAGGACAGCAGAAAGTAATCCATAATCGGGGCACCTCTACTTTTACTGCCAATTATCCAGAATGATTCTGTGGAAATTTTGATCGATGAACGACGTGAACCATTTGCGAGGTTGGGCGTTCATGCGAACACATCGATTGCCTTTGAAAATAATGACCCACCAACCCACCACGATAGATAACGCGGTGTTCGACGGGAAAACTATTTTTCGCCAAACTATTCTATTGGCTTGCAACAGGGCATCCAAAAAATGAAAAATTAATCACACATGCGAATGGACACATGCTGCTTCGTCAAAAACAAGATAAAATTGAATACAATATATAAAGAATAACATTTCAACACAATCGGCAAAACATAACTTCTTCACAAATAATAAGAACCATATCAGATTTTTCACAGGTAATGGTTATCGTTGATCGCAAATGCACTGCATTGTATTGGTACAGTATAATCCATGCGTTGTTTTTGTTTAGGATTCAGGTTTGCTAATTACAATGTAATTACAATAACGTGTCCTGCTTCTCAAAATATAATATTAAACTGTCGCACAGGATAAAGACATTCGCGCAATAAGTAATAATTTTGTGGAACCATGAATGTTGGTTCTATACACATAAGGTTCCGATATCACTGTTATATTATAGTACGGCAGACATCATGTAAGGAAGCTTGGAGAGCGGAATATAACAAGAGTAAACACAAATGCACACAGCTTATAGAGATAGCGTTGTCAATTAAAACGCGAGAAGCGTCACCTTTTCCTCGATCCGGTCACATAATGATAAACGCGCCTGTCTGTCCGCTTCACCACCAACATATAGCTATCACCACTATCCCATAGGCGCAGACGACTCTTCCGGCAACCTGGCGGTGAAAGGTTCAAACCTATGCTAGACGTAGACGAGACCTGCAAACCCCCTCGATCATTACATACAGTTGGTCGGGACGAGCTCGAGCTAAGCACTCACTGGAGACCTGCCAAGGAGTTGTTCGGTGCTCGGTACAGTGACGTCAGAAATTATTTTAATAAGCTGGGCTTATTTTTCTGTTTCGCCAGGATGTCCACCAGCGTCTTCGGCTAGAAACGTATCTGTCCTTTCTATACAGAACCCCTTTGATATGTTATACAACATCCGATTGGCCACTTGACCAATAGGGAAACACGAGTTTAGTTCAGGAGATTAATTGGACTTAACGTTCCATTAAAAGATCTGCAATCAAAATATGTTTGTTTTTTGTTCGAATAAATCGCACTGAACTCCTGGAATTAGACGTTGCTCGCGCAGTTCAAGCAGCACGAGTTTTCACCACTAGGCGACGCTGCGATAAGCGCGTATAACCTTATCTAGGCGTTGGCGAAGGACGGGGGGCAGAGTGCGACAGCGCGGTCTCCCATCTATCGGTCCGCACCATCTTTATTGATTGGGGGCTACGATGATAAAACCAAAGATGAGGTCGGCTCGCGGCCAAGCGACAATGGAGCGACGAGAGACTCTAGTCGAGAAGGGAAAAGATCAGCGCCGGGCGACCAACTGGCAACATGGATTGCGGTCACTAGAGCAAACAGACGAACCATCTGAACGTCACTGGACCCAAAGATAGAAGCCTCGCAAAAACGGATAACGGGTGAGCCCCCAAAACCTGCTTAGTGAATCAGAGATACATGGTTGTAGATAGAGGTTTAGCAGACTCTTTTTATTATTTTTTACGCCGCTCGCACCAAAGAGTGTGGTGTCCTCTGGTGGTCATCGCATGAACGTGTCTGATCTCTCCAATTGTTGAACGGCCTGCTGCTGTTGCTGCTGGTGAAGTACCAGTTGTATCAAGTGAAACCACTTGACCGTTAATTAGTTCCACGATATGTTTGCACATCTGCAACATATTAAATTGTTTCAGCTTGACAAGGCGATACAGTTTAGCACCACAGTAATTTGGCAGCGACAAACCATCATGTTCCGCGATGTTAGGTCTAATGACACTTTGTTCCGCTATAACTTATCTTAAGACAAGCTGGTACAGCGACCCCGGAATCGACCTGACAGATACGCTACGATTGACATTTGTTTCCCGTGACGTCGGCCCAGGTTAAAGCTGAGGTCACCGTGTGGCGTGACGCAACTTCCGGCTACGACATGATCTTCGTTAAGACACGAACCGGACATGAAAGATGCTATTCTATGGTTCACCAAGGCTGCGGTTACTGTCATAAAGACGAACCAAGTAACATAAAAAGTTTAAAGATTAAGAAGTTAAAGGACATGCTCCAAAAATAATTCCACCGTCGACCTCTACATATTTTAAAACCAAGTAACGTTCATGGAAGCTGTCAAGAGTTGACGAAACATGATTTTAAAAATGTGTTCAAATTAGCTACTTTAGTTGTTTTAGTCAATTTTTTGAAGACACAAAAGAAGGGAATGAAGATCGGAAAATTCGGAATGCGTAAATGTGAGCAATTATGGCGACAATTTGTTTTGAAGATACACTATTTGCACGGAGGAAATGCTAAATTCAAATTTCTTTGTCACATGTTTGAGAGGGGGATAATCAGATTTCGTTCGTAAATAGTGGTTCAGCCCCACCGTTTGCGTCCAAATTTTCTGCAACGCGCACGAACCCGATTTCCTTAGAGTTAGCAATTTCCGTTTTGGCATATTACATTTCTGTTTTCTGTTTCCAGGCGACGCCGTTAAAGATGGGATGGTTGATCTGGAACACTGCAGCAGAACTGCTTTATCACGTATACAATTTTACAACACACATAAATGATTGCATCGTCTATATTAAAAATACGACAAGAAAACATTGACGCGTGATGCGCTATACTCGTTAGGAAATATTTTGGAACAAGATTGTAACGCTCCAAATACGCTCCAATTCGGGAGCAAACCTTCTATGAAAGGAGAGAGATTACTTTCCCCATCACCCAGGTGGGGATTACAAATTAAACACAAAATTAAAAAGAATAAAATACAAAAAAATGCGTCCTAAAGCCCAATTTACGCCCATTTTCAACGTTTTGCTCCAGGGAAATGTCATCTTGTTGGGACCAAACGAGCACATGCGAGGACAAATTTCAAATGACCTACGTTGGAATTTCAAACTCGCGCGTATGTTCGACCAAAAAAATGGTATTTTGATGGAACAGAATGTGAGAACCACTCTAACGTTGTTTTCAATTTTTTGATGCTTTACAACACTGAGCCGTATGCGCGCCTCAAAAGGATAGTAAATCTTAGCATTTCGTGGCAGTGAACAGTCAGTATGTAGGGAATTGTGGCCAAACAAACATGTTGTCCTTGAAAACTATAATAGAAGGTTCCAAGAAAATTTGCTAAAAATAAATTTGTAGTGAACACACTGTAAATAAATTTACGAATAATCAAGGCAATTATATTCACGTCCACGTTTCGCCATCCTAAAACGAATTCCATGCTGTTTATTTATGGATGTTGTTTCGAGAATGCCAAACTTCTACATTACTATAGTTTAACCACAAACAATTAACCCCCATTAATAGCCCCCTCAGATCTAAACTTAAACTTCTCAATACTACGTAAAAAGAAATTTTCTATTTCGTACATAAAAAGTAATTGTGAAAAAAAAATATTGTTATTTTCTCCATTTTAAAGGCAATTTATTTTGTGTTAACGGGGAACACAAAACAGAACAAACACAATAAAATTCTGGGAATTTTGGAACGATTTTAGTTTAGAGTGAGTAGATATATTTGAAAAATAAATTATTTGACAAATGAAAAAAACTCCATTTGAAATAATACCACAGGTTCCATGAGGATTCGAGTTCCTGCCGTCTGAACAAGGCTTCTGCGAGTATACCGAGCTTCATGTTGAAAAGATTCTGCTGTGCTTGCTCAGCATGAACAAAACGTCAATTTAGCTTCTCGGTCACGAATTGCTATTCTTTCAACTTGCAAGTGGGTATATTCACCAAAGTCGATGTTACAAGAACGACATCATCGACAATACGAATGCGATTCGTAGTCCGAATCGGACGTCGTTATTTTTACCCGATTCAGAGAGCGAAGGACTGACTCTTTTTCCACCATCGACTTATCACGAGCAATTTTGACTAGGCAAGACAATCCGTTCTCAGGGCAACGTCGCACTCTGTAATAGGGTTTTGCTCCTAGCAACGAAAGGGAACTCGGGGCCTATGACCCTCACCCGTGCATATCTACTAGGAGACAAACCCACGCTTTAATCTACCCAAATTAAATTGTGTTTAAAGTTACCTCATTTCCAATTTTACTTATGTTTCCGATAACGTGAAGCCTTGCATTTGAATCCGGTATCATCGTTCATCCGGTATTACATGTATATGAACAAAATGATACATTCTCTAATGGAATAGCTGGTGTGGAAAAAAAGAGACCAGGAAAGTGTAAACGAGTAGATGTTGGTGGCAAAATCAATCTTAAACTGCTGCCGAAATTAAGAGCTGAAAGTAATCAGTAAGACGAAACTTCAGTTAAAATAGTTAATTGGATGAGTAAAACTCAGACATATTTATTCGTCAAAACAGCAAAATGCATTTTCCCCGAGTGTCAAGCGATTATTCAAAACAATTTCACAACCACAGTTCGATGGGTGGAAAAGATAAGTTATTATTTGTAGTGAATGCCAAACACTTAAGACTCAACAGTTAAGTTAACAGGTAGTAATAGAATAATAGATGGTCTACCACTGTTATTCATCTGTAACAGTCGAACCTGTTCGTTGTTTGGTGTATACATGACGTACAGAATGTCCCATAACTCTCCATACATAGGAAGAACGGTCTTCTATGACACGCTATACGCAGACGACCGTTATCCCCATGTTCGAAGACTGAGACACCCTGTATTTGGGCCTTGCCTCGTAAACATTGACTTTGGTTGACATAAATCAAAATGGCCTCACCGCGTTCGAATGTTGACAAAACCAAAATGTAAACGTTGCAAAATAGCCTTCATAAAGTAGCCTGTTTTTCCGAATACGAGTATATGGCGGGTCGATGCAATCATAATTAGAAATTCTATGGAGGAACGCGCTATTGGTGAAAAAGCCAGCCGCGCTAGGTCAATTATTAAAAATTAATTAAAAATGGGCAATCAATGTGTCATGTGTCACATGCGGGAAAAACTCAGCAACAAAGTTTGTTTAATTTACGGCTGCTTTCGGCAAATTCATATAGCCACTAAAAGTTTCGCTTTGGACAACAGGAGCCTAGTCTGCATGTATGAGCATAATTAGGGGAAAAGTAAATCCGTTGACTTGACTAAATAAACGCATTAACAGTGTGTTCGACGGCAATATTAACCCTTTAATCGGGCCGTATGCTAAGCCTGGGCTAGGCAAAATTATCAGGTCGCCTCCTGGGTGGTTCTAGTTCTAGTTCTGGACCTCCTTAACAAATAGCTCAGATACAACTGGTCGTTCGACCCCCGCCATAGGCCCCTCTATTGGGGGCTGCTTGTGGGTACAAATTGTAAAATTGTAATTGTATCCTGCCGTACAATTAATTTTTTAATGTATACCCCAAAACGACAGCAGGAACAAAACGCACAACATAAGAAAACGTATTTTTTTAAACAGTTTTGGGCTAGCTGACAAAAAGTGCGGATCGGCAAACCGTATCTGTCTCGGAATTACCGGTTAAAGGGTTGAACAATGAATACAATTTATTGAAAACGTTAAAATAAATTTAGCTAAGAAAATCGCATCGTTAGTTCAGTATAAGTTAGTAACAAAAACAAATTTGGAAACAAGAAAGTCTGATGTACCACAACCAAACAGACAGGAAGATAAAATATCCTACAAAAACAACAACGAGAAAAGCTTCAGTGGCGTACTTCAATATTCAGCCGCTTGGGGCAGGAATGGAATGCATTGCCGGTAATTGACTACAGGTACACGGACAAGAGCAATAAACAGAACGCGCCCAAACAAGATTCCGACCGAGTGAGTCTATTACACAGACCTGAGACAAGAGAGATGAACCCCACACACACATCGCCTTCATAAATACGTGGGTGTATATGTAAGTCTCCAGCGCGCCTGCATCATATGATGGAGTAGATCGGCAAAAAGTGTTGACAGCCCACGGGGACTGGCCCCGCTAATAGACGCTAACTCATATCCTCCGGATAGCAACTGTCGTGCGTGATCGTCATCCACTCCCCCCCCCCTCCTCATCACCACTACTATATAATTCCTGAGATCCACGCCAAAAAAAATAAATAACTAAAACGAGAAACCTTTCCTGGTTCTGACGTACGCTTTGATGTATCCAAATATGGCAGTAACAGAAAAATGAAATTGTGTCGGAACAGAGCTAATTGAACGTCAACGTTGTTGATTTTTAAACGTTCTGGCAATCTGCAGACGTCAAAATGCGACCAAAAACATTAGCATGTCTCCAGGGCCATTTTCACATTTCGTTTTCCGTATTTCCATGTTTGAACCTAAAGAGCACATGCGAGGGAAGATTCCAAATAACCTCGCTTAAATCTCACGCATGGCATTCTGATGCAACAATGCCGGAAATGTTCTTCTAGAGCAAATGACGCGAAAGAGTGTACTAATGTTTTTTCTTCATATCGGTAGAAGTTCTATTTGCACAGAGAAAAAAAGAGTAACTTGGTCATTTTTAAAATGAATAACTTAAAATTAGAAACACTTTTGTGGGATCTTATGATTAACACGTCGCAACACCATTTTTAAGACGCCGAGCTGTCTTTTTGACACTTTGATATCAAGCTACTCCACAGGATCTTGAAAGAGATCTGCCCTGTTCCAGTGCGCATCACACAATTAAGACATTATTTCGTCCAAGCATGCGCACGCGTTCAATGTCTTAGGAGGATAGACAAGCGGGTGGGTGGTGGATTGGACCGATTGAAACTACGCAGGACGATCCAGCTGAAAACCAGTGTCCACTCTGAGCCCACCCTGGTGACCACTCAGCCACCCCCGGCGCCGCTTCCCCCCTCTCCCCCGATGAACCGACAAGCGTGGGTGTGATGAACACGTGACTCGGATTTCAGCGCGCATGGCCATAGGCGCCCTTCCTCCACATCCTCATCCACCACTCACCACCCCACGAGAGATTGTTCTGATCAATGAATCCATACAGAAAATCGGATCTGCGAATGAACGTCGAACCGCGATCGTGCGACCCCAGCCATCTTCCTTACCGTAGCCGACGGCTGCAGCCACAAATCTGAGGGGAAGGGGACTGAGTAAAAAAAAGGTAATGCCCGTTCGCGCATACAAAAACGTTCTATGAGATCGTGAATGTCATCAAGTTTTTCTCTAGTATACTGTGAAATAGGCGACACAGTTCAACGTACACGAGCAATCCATGAAAACTTTGTTGACACAAAAATAAAATTTGGAATTATTTAATCATAGAAATAGCCTCCTATACTCAAGTGTGTGGGGGGCCTAGTTTGTGTCAGGATGGAAAGCACTGAAATCACAATCGATCATTTAGTGTCAAGTACAAATACACGTATTCAGTGATTCCTGATTTTCCTGGATATGCCGACTCGTCCGAAATGCTCAAGATAAATTCAAATTGTTTATTCAGTTTAAACATGAAATGATTGTCGGACCTAGAAGGACTCAACAGTCGCAAACTTGTACGATGAGATAGCTAAAGATCAACTACATTTAGACTCAGAATCATCGGCATTGCTTTATTGAATCAGTGGCGTTTCGAATGAACGGTTTCATCGAGAATAAATAACTGCTCGAGCACTTGATAGTTCACAGAAAACGCATAAAGAGAATGCAAATAATACCGTCCATTAATCACACCGATATAGTCGAGATTCCCCATCGCATATATAAACTGAGTTATAGATTACTTTGTACTAGAGTATAAAAGAGTGTTCGCGCCACTATTATAAAGATTACCTCACTCTATTATAGATTACGCCGCCCGACATTAAGCCATTTCACCTCGCCTATTTTTTCCATTCATCGCTGATCTCCCGATTTCTTTTTCATTGCCTATCTCATTAGTGCAATAGCTGAACAATAGACACTCGAATTGGAAAAAATTAATTGCGAGCGTCGTGGGCATTAAAGAAACCCGACTACCAGGTGGCGCTAGAATCTACAGCTGATAGAGGCGCTCCTTTATATACTCGTGTTATAGATGTTTATCGACACCTACAGGCAAAACAATGAAGCTCCTATCCAAATTTCCTGATATACCTGCCCTAACCATCTCAAGAAATGGTTGCCTATCCAATTTCATGAGATACACCTGTCTAACGATCTCATGGGATACCTTCCAATTCACTTCATGTCTTGTCTATTCATTAGAAAGATACCAGTTTATCTCAGCCGCGCATGGAACACATACACATTAAGGATAAACAGAAAAGTATTCAATATAATCCTGCCATCTTACACATTCCGAGGTGATATCGCTTTAGGCTGTCATCACGAATGCGCCGCCTGAACGAGAAGAACGCAAACCGGATATAGAGGCTTACCGTAGTGTAAAACGTGTAAAAAGCGCCGACTAACTCTGACGAGTCGTCAAAAATGACAAAACAGGACTACGAAAAATGGAATAGTCCCGATGATGAGGATCGTCATCATCACCATTCCCTATTTTCCAGAACTGTGGTAGCATTTCTAGGACATCATCGTTTCGCTTGTCGATGCCGTGGATTTGGATCGATGGATCGATCGACGTGAACGAAAACCGGTTTTCATGAGTACGCAAACATTTGGAGACAATGTATCTGACTAGTGAAGCGAAAAAAAAGAGGCAGGCTACGTTTGAATCGGCCTATTTGTGAGGGAAGGGGGGGAGTCCACCAGTATTCTCGCCCTCTAAAACCTAGCCTAGGTAGGGGTTCATTAACGTGTACATGACATTGTCCAAGCATGGGTCCCTCGGGTTCAGACCCGAATCACGTGGGTAGAACATGCAGTTCGTTGCGCTAACCACTACACTAAATTACATCTCCTAACCGCCTACGCACAGACGTATTCAAAAGGTATAAATACATTTCCCGAACGAATGGTTAAGTCCGTTTGTTCTGACGATCGGTTCTATTCAGAGGAACGCGATTAAATGTACTAGTGCAATCCGGTTGAAAAAGGGGTCAAGGAGAGAGCTTGCTCGTAATAGGAATAACCGATCGATCGATTATGACGCCTTGCTGGTGGGCGTGAACGAGTCACGAAAGAAAACGACAAATGGGCAGCAAGGTATGGTAGGCAAAATGGATGACACGCGTGCGTGTGCAGTTTCAGAGCTGCATTATAATTACTCAGGATAGCACTAACAAAAGAAAATTAAGAATAATTAATCAAATATTTACTTCAACAGTAAGAATCGACACTGATTCCAACACTGATGACTGAAAGAATTGTGATTGATCAAAGTTTACAACATGGAGATGATCGAGAACATGAATTTCGGGACAGATATTATTGTAAACAGACGAGTCCGCCACTCGTGTTCGTCTCATTCGTTCGGCCTGTCCCGAAATTCATGTTCTCGATTAACTTCACACGGACTTTCTAACAAAAATCTTCCTCATGGGGGGATGATGTTAAAATAAGATTATGAAAACCAGCACCAAAAAATACGAGTCAGACATCATGACACGATCATCTTACTGGTCTTTAATGTCTTCCTCCGCTTTTCAATACCGTATCAATAAATGCATAATTGTATGGCCATAATTATACGGGTCTGATGAGGTTGCATGGTGTGGGAGGGGGCGGTGGAACAACGAGATCACACTCCCACGCACGCAGCAATAATTATATGTATACAAAGTGCGACGTTAACGAAGCCCGATTACGAAATCATGTCAGTAAATATCCAACAAGTTCCCGAGCAAAACACGGACCAGAAACTAATTAAATGGCACAGGCGCGCAGCGCGTGTCTATTTGGAATATATTTGCAGTCACGTACGGCCGTGGCCATGTCACGCTAGACGTGAGAAGTACCAGAGTATATACTTTTCGCTGCTCCCGCTCACACAAGTATGAAACGCCAAGTGTAGCGAGAGGGAGGAAGGGTGAGGGGATAAAAGGGTTGCTGCGGTATCGATGGATCTCGGCGCACGACCAGTCTTCGCCCGGCGTTCCTCCTATATACTATGTGGCTCGACAGGACAACACTTTCAATCAGGGTGTCTCACACGCTATAGATTGATTGCCTTTGGAATCGCGATAAGGCAAAAAGACAAAAAGTTTGATAAAATTCATAGAAACCGGCGATGTTGGAACTTAAAAAATAACAATGACCCCCATCCATTTGGGTGTTCTTTAAGAAGGATGTAGGTTTCTGTAATTTCAAATATTTAATCTCGGCCGTTCTTGCCTGGTTTTTAAGGCAGGTATTAAGAAAACCATTTCAAGATATTTTTAAAAAATATAATCTTATGAACTGATCGATTTAGTAATGCTCTCTTGCTCTTTCCATAATCTTTTAATTTATTCGCAAATTATCAATGTAAATATTATTCAAATAGCAATTATTAAAACACATGCTACGGGGGTTAAAGAAAATGGTTTGAAACCATAAGGCTTCGGAATCTCGGTTCTAAGTTTTTTTTAAGTTGACGCCGGATGTTACTAATACGGATTTTATATGCTGCGACTGATCTCAAGAGTTGAACATTATTTTTGCATCTAAATCTGCTGAGCCCACAAAAATTGCCCATACAATGGGATGGCTCATAAACTTTGCATCAATGGATGTAAGCTTTTGTTCTGGCTGACTGCACCTTAATTAGATGACGTTGAGTAATTATAAAAATTAAAAGTCTAAAATATAGTGACACGCTGCAATGTTAATTTTTCACATTCTTCTAAGTGAGATGTGTTTAATGAAGTGGATAGTATAGCTGTCATAGTAGTACTGCATTCTATAGAAAATCAATATATTTCAAGTTTGGCTAAGCAAAAATTACAATTGCGAACCTGAGCCAACCAGGCCACCCTGAACGATGAAATCTCTAGCAAGCCTCGCACAGATAGAACCTACACCGTGAACATGCAAAGGGTGGTTGGTTGTCCACTTGTCGGGATGTGACATCGATTTCGGATGGCACGCAGAGGCTGCGCATGGCAGGCCATCGATATCGCCCATATACTGTACGACCGCGCGCAACCGTTTTCCCAGGGACGTGTGTGGAACGGGGACGTCGCGGCGGTTTCGCTTTCGCCTATAGATGTAGATAGGGAGACTGTCAATTTACCGGACAAGTGAGAGTATGTTATATATACATGTACGTACGCGGTATAGACGGCCATGTGAAAGCGTATAAACCCCCGGTGATGCACTTAGCCGGCGGTGTGCGGAGACAATCAAACTTTTCTAACGATACACGACGGGGCACATCAGGACATGCTCCGCGCCCACCGCACGCTCTTGTTATCTGCAGCACATTATAACGTGGAGTCGGAGACGCGGCAGATGTGTGGACTAGGTGGACATGCAAGCAAAACTGATCACAGCGAAGTCTACATCCGCCTGAGTTCCGAGTAGACGAAACTTAAACACATAAAACTCACACAAATTTAATTAAAATTTGATTCTATTTCAATAGACCGATTCTGTCAACCACGTGGACGCCAACGCCTTCTGACCAACATGGACTCTGGATATAAGCACTCAGAAAGCAGTCAAAAGTATCAGAGACGAGGTGAAATCCCTAATCAACAAATTTTGTTGAATTTTTCATCAATAACAACAACCCCCGAAAACAAAAAAGAAACACATGTACATGGACAAACACATGAATGGAAAATAAAAGAAATGCACCAAATGAACATCAGTTTGGGATCTAAGATATAAGTTAAGATTACGTGTTTTAGTCATTTCTGAGCTGACCAAAGATGTTATGTTATTGTCACAGTCACAAGTCTCGCGGGATGAGCGAGGCCTTCAATAGTCAACCCACTTCATCCCCTCCGCGCATTAAAAAATTCTCAGGCGTTGAGAAACGTTACACCTGGCTGGACAACCAATGATCTCAGGCGGGTCAAACCCCTAAACATGTGATACACCATGATGCGTAGCCGCTGTCAATTAGGCTCTGGTGGTGGAAGGGACACACGCGCATATTGGCGACTCCGTCGATTCGAAATCCCACCAGAGACGGGAGGAGAGGGGTGGAGGGAGTGTTCCTAGAAAATCAATGATGCAACAACATACACACGACACAGACTATCAGCAATTTCAATCAACTCTGACCTATTAAAAGTCTAAAACTCGAGAAAGGAGCGCGGAGGAAAGACTTTTCTGATGGAATCGATATTGCTTACAAATCGAAAGCGCGCCAACCGTGTAGTTCTAGAAGCAAGAGAGATGAGCAACTCAGAATTCTGGAAAGTGTTCGCGCTGTGAACTAAACTAGCAGAATACGTGCATCACATTCCTTCCATCCTCGTCCTTCAACAGCATGCGGGGGTCTGTTTACACTTGCGCACATGCCACAAAAATAACATTTCCCATATATCTGCTTTGATATGAAAAAACATGTATTATCCAGTGACAGAAATAGTCTAATGTTAACTGAGGTGGCCATATCATCGTAATATCTGGATCTTCCACCATTCTGAACTGTCAACAAGTTAGGCTAATTGATTTCAACAGCAGCAGCACAACTCTATTTCCCCAGACAAAATTGAGAATTGGTACTTTCGCCAGCGAGCCACCACCAGAGGCTTCATTTAATAATTGGGACTTATCAACACCCCACACCGGACCGATTAAAACTTTTGCCATTAAAGCGTCACGCAAGCAGCAGAAGTCACGCACAAAATTGGTTTACGAAACGGTGACTAATTGGATTGACGATGATGGTTAGCCGATACTCGTTCGAAGCCTATGCAAACTTATCAGCGTGACAACGCCCTATATTCGTCGCAAAAACATGGAAGCGACAAATACACTGACTATGGCGTCACGTCACTCGCCATCGACACTTCTGTGTTAGACCGAAAGAGTGAGTGGGAAGGTGAATTAATTGCATATCATAACAAGGCGCACAGATCGGCCACAGAAAAAACGCTAATCCAATTTAAAAAATCAACTTCTAAACTATTTCTTGCATTGTGGAATTATCTTCTGCCATGAAAGAATACAAGAATATCTAATACTGTAAAACAATTTTAGGAGTTTCATCCCTCTAACCGTTTAACGCAAAGTCATGAAATTTACATTTTATTTAGTTAAGTTACCGCAAATTGTAAGGTCAGGGCAATTCATTTCAGGACTTCATATTATCGTGTTCTTAAGATATTTATTTAATTAACACAAATATCGCAGTGTCAATGGACGCCGGTGAGTAACGATTGAGAGCATGTGGTGGTCACATGGTTCATGTAAAGAAAACACTTGAAGGAGGGGGGGGGGGGGGTGAAATATGCAGGCATGATTCGCTATTTTCCGGCATTTAAAGAAAACTGAAAGACGGTAGGGTTGAATGACGTTGTATTGTCGTTATTAACAATAGTTAAGGCAAAAAAACAGATAACAGAATATGGTTAATGACGTCACAGAAGCAAAGATGATTATGAACTACCAAAACACAACGCTTTCGCGCGAGATAGTTGCAAAAACTAATTTGCTAATGAACTATCGTTATTTTTAAAATATTATATATCGCGAAGGGTACCTCTATTAGAACTGCTTCTTGGACAACAAAAACATTTCAAAAAAGGATTACAATTTCTAAAGGACTCGCAATCGACCACATTTCTCGAAACCGCAACATCGTTTTCAATACGAATGTCCGGCATTCAGGATCCAAGTCCAGTATTGACTCGCAGCCATTGATTGGCAATACAGAAGCAAAATTGTCGATTTCCCGACGACAAACGCGGCGCGCGAAAGCGAGAACGACACGCCGAGGAGAAACGCGAGCACATCAAAATCTAACCAATTTAAATTTGCGAAAGGAAAAAGACTTTACCGAAATCAATAAATCGATAAAAAGCCAACCCCACCCCCAACACACACACACACACTCGCGATCTACACTAACACCGCTCAAAGAATAGATGTGACACAGAGACTCGCGCGTTCAACGAATCCTGTAGCGTTTCTCGCCAGCTCAATAACTCTCGTTCACGCTTCCACTCTCTTTCTCTATCGCGAAGGCGACGAACGACGATGATGCCAGTAAAGATAATGAATCCAAACAGTCACGAATCGACATTATGTAGTTAAATGGGGCGAGGGGCCGGCTGAGGAAAAGAAGAGAAAGCCGCCGCTACAAAATCGCGTAACTCTTTTTCGTCCACAGGACCATATCAAAGCCGCTAGGATATCAATCAAGATAAGACTTCTCTCTGTTGGTCTTACGTGTAGACCAAAGCTTTTGACCAACTGACTCTTGTAGCCGAGGCTAGGAGTTCTCAACATTAAAAAAATGCTTGTTAAGGGGGTCACCGTTAATTTGACATCAACAATGTATGATGTATGCGGTGAACATTTGAACTGAAAGAGGAACAGCTTAATCGAAACGAGACCGTAAATACACACACCTCATGGCTTTGTAATTGTTCGTAGGTGAATTGTTTATTTTTCACATCCATACAATTAATTATTCACAAATCACAAATGCGCTTCGAAGCAAACTTGACACCCGTTACCTCATTTTAGATAAATATCCACCGGAGGAAAACTTTCGTATTAGTCACACCAAAAGTTAACTATCCCCAAATTAGCAGAGTAGAAGCTGATGGTAGTAATAAAAATTACAACATTACTCTGTAGCAATGAGTTGATTGATGGACTGCAATCGAGGGTCGGCAACAATGTCGTCGATAAACAAAGTTTACATACGATCTTCATTCATTACAGGTTTTTGACGTAACTTAAAGAAATTAGAAGATTTGCAGAAAGACAAACAAATTAATGAAATTATTTAAAATCACTTTAATTTTCCTCGGGAGATGAGGATGTGGGAGAACTCTGTAAGTGTGAATCGTCATCGTTCTTGTTTTTCGTCAGTTGCAGTGGTTTTCATTTTAGTTTATTGTTATTAAAGAATAGTTATGCTATTACCTTTTTTCGTCCGGCGCTGTCCCGGGCACAACTTGCTATATATTATTATAAACATGTATATTCAAGACGTCCTATTCTCATTAATGTTGTTCTTCATTGAGCTTATTTTATCTTCGAAAGTTCAGCCTGATTATGCGAATTCATAGAAAAAAATTGGAATTAAAATAGAAAAACACAAAATGATGCGCCATGGGAAAGTAATTATAATATCTCAGATAAAAGTTAGGGGCCTACCTACGTTCGAACGAACTTATTAACTTCTACTCGGGGGAAATCATATTTGAAATGGCATCAACAATTAGAAGAAAAGAACCAACAGAGATAATTTTTGCTCGCATGCAACAGTCGACACGCGATAAGGTAGACCAAACGCGCCCGATAAGATATGGAAATGGTATTTCGCTCAACGAATCCGCTATTAATAAATACGTAAACAAACCGCGTCGGCAGAACATAATAACAATGGCGCAAATCAGCATTTCTCGTTAACGTCAAGCGGATGCGTATATGTATGCAAAACGCGATTCGCCCATGCACGAAAATATTAATTTGGCGCATCCACATCCAACAAAACGTCACAATCCAATAAAAATGCAATATTCATTAGCCTTCTGACATCCACGTCCGATGGTCTGACACCCACGTCTGATGGGCCAATGGAGGAATCTGAAACATAATGGATTTTCGAAAAGAACAATTGCCGACTCTTTAAAAAGTCTGTCAATCCCTCAGATGCCCACGCCACCTACACTTAAACGAGCGTCTAACGCCGCATTACAAGGCATAAGAGTAGCTAAGTTTATGATTTGTTTCCATAGGTATGTACGGAGAATATGATTTTTATATGCCATTTTATTTGAAAGGAATGCCATTTTGTTTGGGCCAAACCAGCACATGTTGGGAAAGAATTCAAATGACCACGCTGGAGATTTTGAACCAACACATGTGCAGGTATTTAACCAAAACAGAATGATTGTGTAAATCGGGCCTTGGGAAAGTAAATAAATTATGGAAAGCATTTCGGGAAGCTAAGTTTGTTGTTCAGGCGCAATCTAGCGAGCATCTTCAGTGTCTAGGAACACAGACTTTGCTGTGATAGAGAAATAATCTAAAATAGTTTAGAAATAAATTAATACTCTAAGACAATTGCTAGCTACTCCGATTCAATAAAATCACAAAAAATTTGAAAACATAAGGTCCGAACAATGCGAGTCTCATATGTACGCAGAACAGAAGACACCTAGTGCAATACAGATAATCGACAGTAATTTCGTAAACAAGATTCCATTATTACCACTTCCTTCGAGCTAAACAATACCGAGGCGTAATTTCCGGGCACGCACACGAGGAATCATCCCACCAGGAGCGAGAAAGAGCCGGGGGCAGGAACATTTTCTGTTGATAGGAGTGTCGGTAATTAAACCCGGTGGTGTTCCCCCCAAGGAGCGAGTGAACCCGAGACCGACGAAGAGCGGAGGAGGAGGAGAAGAAGAAAAAATAGATTAATTCTTCTGGCAAACGTGATTGCGAAACGCGAACCAAAAAAGCAAAAAGCGAAAATGATTCCACCACCACCACCTCGTCAAAAATCACGGCCCTCTCGCCCAACCACCATCAGAGCGCTGCTCCATAGATTTGCATGGTAGTGAGTGCTTGTAGGGTTGTAGGGAAAGAGAGAGAGAGAGAGCGAACGAGAGGAGCGATGGAAGCGAGAGTCAGCAAAGTAGATATTTCGCACCACCAAACACGTGAGCTGTCAAGCGTGACGCGTAATCATGACGGCTCCATGAAGAAAATCCATTCTAATCCTTCGGAGCAGTTAACTGGGCGCGAGCCCCGCGTTCAGATAGATGGTGGGGAGAAGGAGGGGGGCTGACAGGCGCGGGGCCGGACGAACGCGGCCTTTTCTGACACCCGTGCACGGCACCCCCTTCCGCTGACGAAGCCCGAGTCAAGAACAACCACACAGCAATCAGTACAGATGGTACTGAAAATTCTTGACGGAATCGGTTGTTGGTGGCAACGAACGCAGTCTTCGTAATAAACTAGTTTAAAAAGGTCCCGTTAACAATTAAGCTTAAAAGTGTGTAGTTCCCCCCCCCCCCCCCCAATCAACTGTAGTCAACAGCACTACAGGCGTTACGTAACCCTCGTGGTGTTTAGGCCCTATGCCTAACCCCGGGATCGAACCCTGGACCGCCGAGCCACAGTCAGTCGCAATACCGACTGGGCTAAGACGAGTCGTACATCGTTTCTTAAAAATTAATAGCATCCAAATTAGTTGACCAATCGCTAAAACCGATTCTCTTTCGTTATCCTTTTGCCCAAAGACGCAGCAAGTTTATTTTTTCGGAGAAATAATAGCAGAGGATAAGGATTTGGAAGAAAACCGCACTTTGCAGTTACCACATAATAGGCAAATACGTAGATATGAAAGGACACCTCAAAAGGGACTAGTCTGCAACTATTGTCTAATAACGGACCTCAACATAAATGAGTACAACTTCTGTTCGCTATGCCTTCAATCATAACGACTACATTAAAAAAAAGCAGTTTATTTCATCGACGACTCATCGAGAAAGGTAAAAAAAACTTCATACGTTCAAAATTATTCATAAATCAAAATAGACAGATTTTATGGTAAGTCATTATTGATAAGAGTGCGAAATTGAAAATATTCACATTTCACATTTCTGTACATTCGAAATTAATAAAATGAGTTCAGATGGATACAGTAATCCCGAAGATTATTATGAGTTGGGTTACATCATGCAATCGCTAAACGACTACTAATCTTGCCACCCAATAACGTAAATTTCATATTTACGTGTCACCACACAAACGAGCAATTTTCATGTTTGAACGCATGGATGTAACCCTCGCTTCGAAGTGAGCGATCCGATATTTGAGTAGTCCTCCCCCATTTGCGCACCACTGCTTCGTACGGCCATTTGAGTTTCTTGACCACGAAGACAGCCCCAATTGTATACAGACCCATATGGGGGGGGGGGGATGTGAAGGAGGAGGGGGGGGGGCAGCAAACCAGTATTACCCTACGTGCACACAGGCAGCACACACTGTACCTAGCACAGTATATGCAAATAAGACGCGCGAAGGCCAGCAGCAGCGCGAGCGAGCGAACTACAAATATGATAACGGCTCGCACAAATAAACATTATATTTAATCCAGTGTAAACCACACTTTGCTTATTTACGCCAGATGAAGCACGACATTCATTAGGCTTATAAACTGGTAGATGGCGGGGCCAATATTTTACGCGTGTCATGTGGTAGCGGGAGGAAAAGGAGGTGGTGGAATGTGAACGTGGTGATTGCGGAGATTGTGTATAATCAACCCCCCCCCATCCTCCTTCAACCCACCCCTTCCACCAAGCTCTCTCATCAGTCGCCAGAATCGGTTAAATTGTAATCAACTCTCGATACACATTTCCAACATTCCGGAGAAAATAGTGGACTAGGTGAACAACCAAAACGTTAACGAACTTTTCGTATAACTTTTTCATGCGTACAAGTTTCCAATGTGAGCTCTTCACTGATGTCCTTTTCACGTCGGTCAATGGACGCTTAAAACGCCGGGTGCTCCTTTGCTCGTGAATAGTTGCGACCTGGTGACTGCCTAGTCTAAGTCTGATATCTAGGCAGAGATATTTAACGTGTACCTGAAATCGTACAGGCACATGTCTAACGGCTTTACTTCCATTCCGAAGAAAGGTCGAGAAATTGTCTGAAAAATTCCGGTAGTCTTGGTCGAGAATCGAACCCGCGATTGTGGGACGCTGATGCCGCTCTAGAAATAGCATTTTGCGGCATGTCGCGAATCGTGCTCGCCTCCACAGCATTTCCCGGGCTTCGTCTGAAAATACTGCACATCGGGAGAACCACATTTAAAAGATTGAAGGGGTAACTTGCTATCCATTTGCTGATGGATAACGATTTCCAGGACAACACCGGCATTGAGAAAGGTTTCGTCTCATGTGGAGAAAAAACCTTGTCAGAGGAGGATATCAGTTTGATGATAGTCACGATCCGTTAAAACGTTTCTCGTGTCGCGCTAACTAATGAGTGGAACACGTTTATGGATAATAACCGAGAGACGAGACAGCAGTCACGACTGCTTGCCAAAATAAAGAGCGATGACAAAAAAATTATCGATAGTAGGTAGTATCGACAATTTGAATCTAGTATTTAAGATGCCGCTGAAGTACGGATAATACAGCTAACGAAAAGCGCAGAATTGTCGGT
>JAQGBY010000929.1:0-34691 GCA_034698785.1 Mycogona germanica
TCCACGCGAAGGCTTGGCAACCCCCCCCCCCCCCCATCGAGTATTTAGTCGACCTATCTCTGCGCTACATGCAGATAGATGGGGAGATAGGATCGCTCTCTCTTACTTTAGTCACAAATTTTTGTAACGGCAACAGCAACGCCCCAATTTACTTATTATTCAGTGGTGCTTTGTCGTCCGCCCCACCCATTTTAATCTCCCATCCGCTAACCTCCTCCAAACCCCGGACATAAATATATTCTTTTTACAGCGGATATGTCAAAAAAAAGGCGAGCTCCCTCGTACCACATTTCTCAACTGAAGTTTAGTCATCAAATTCTATGGATTTAGAACGAATCAAACTTCAAGAGCAATAAAATTGCGTTCGAAAGTTCAATATTTGTTCACCACAAATCGCCCAATTGTAAATGAAAAGAATTGTTTTGATATTATGGGGGAGGAGGGGACGGAGCTGGGTCGAGAAACTAGAACAATTCGCCATTCTCCGAAATCTTTCGTAATAAAGACGAGCACTGTATGGCGGCAGGAATAAGCACTTTCAGTCTGGAGGTCCTGAGGCATTCCAGCCAACGTGTCTGTTGTCAAATGATAACGACAGTCTTACCGCAAAGCACAGCATGATTCGCTGAACCCCCCGCTCCCAACCCACACCTCAAAACATATATTGTCAGGTCGAGTTACAACCAAAACACAACGTAAGATTTCAAATCAAGATTGAAATTGTGGAAATCTTTGAGTCGTCACGTTGTGTGTGATAAAACCGGCGTAACAACACGCTCGTTTGTTGGGACTCGAATTAGCATATATGAAAATTTTCTCATCTTGCAATCGATTTTAACCCACACCAAATCCGTTCAGACTGCATGGAACTAATTTTGCCCGGCACGACCGCAGATGTCTTTGGAAACAGCTGGATATGCCTACCCACATGAACGGAGTGCGCAGCATTATTATAAATTCAGGTTTGTGGGTTTGTCGGTTTAGGACGGCAAAAGATGGAAACGGCAAGAGTCGAAAATAGAAATGTTGTTCAGGCAAGTGCTGGCGCACCGGCGCTTGAGCTTACATTTCTAGGACTCTAAAAAATGAAAACAAGACAAGAGTCGCGTCTATATTCATCATGATGAATGTCTCTGGGACGGTGCCAGGTTGACTCGAGGTTAGACGCTACGCATGACAGTGAAATAACGAATTCCCTTATTTGACATTGAAAAAATAAATCCTAATTATATTTCACATTTTGCTTTCAAATTTCTCAAGCCTCCTGAAAGAACAAGTTCAATTGATTTTACAGATTTATTTTAATACGTAAATCTCGATGGTCGGATATCCGGAAGACGTCAGTGCCTAAATTTTGTTACACATATTAAGACGTTCAGTGGATCTTTCTAAAAAAAACAGTCTACATTTTCACGTTCGTATTCAAGCAGACGGATGCAGACACCAACGAAACAGATGCTCCTCAAGAGCAGACGTTTTCCTTTAAACGCACAATAAGATTCACAAAGAAGTTTCTCGAATATAGCTAATGCGATTTACAGTGCGCCTCACGCCACAGAATTCGACAATGTTGGGAAGCGGTCGTTCCTCCTTCGTTGGAAATCCATTAATCCATCATCCAATTCCCAGATAATTTGTTACCGATTGATACACGTGAAAAGGTAAAGAACCGACAAAGAAAAAAAATCTGTGTTACGCGTTTACAAGCAAGTGCTATGGATTCTCACCTTTGATCCGAGGTGATCTGAAATTCAGCTTAAGTTAGGTCAAATCTGGGGGTTACTAAAATAACAGCCAACGAAAATAGTATTGAACCAGGTCCACGCAATATTCAATTTAACTAAACACCAAAGAAAACTACCTCGAACTGATATATTATAAGAGCGTTACGCGTCATCCATGGAAAATTGAATTGGTCGTAATGTAATTTAATTTTGGTCTTGCCGGTATCCTCTTAGCGGCAGAAGCGAACGAATAACCTCGCGAGACCCAAACCAAAACTACCCGGATTGCTAAGATTTTTCTTCCAAATTTCTCAGAAACGTGTCCATAGATAGGAAATGGGTCGAGGAAAAAATGTGTAGTGGGTGGATACGGGATCTCAGGAGGATGTGACGTGGGCTACACCAGTGGCTGAGTGGATGGAAAGATCCTCCCGAGACAGGGATGCTGTTAACGGGGGAGGTGGCAAAATTTCACTCTCCGATTGGGAACACACTCACACACATTCCACCACCCACCTTTCTCATATTAATTCCCCCTCTCCCAAAAAATACACTTTGCGATAATGACAGATCCCGGCGATCCCAAGAAAAACGAGGGAATGAAAATGTGGAGCACGTTCTACGGGGAAAACGTCAGCCCCAATTGTCTCCGTCGGTGTCTAGGAAAGATCCCAGTTTATGCCCCCGCAGATTTCGGAGAAACGGAACGTTAGAGTGAGGTAAACTTCACTAGCGGCGAGAAAGGAATTCTTCGAACGAGCTTGGAATCAAATTTTATTTTTACCCGTAAATTATCTCACGCATTCGATACAAGCGTAAAGCGATGGAAAAGTGATTTTCATGAATTAAATCTTTCTTGCCAATTTCCTGGCACGCTTCTAAGAACTTGAAATACAAATGAGTGCACCCCTTTTTATTTTTTTAATTTTTTTTTATTTTTTAAAGTTTTGTCAGTCTTAATTGCCTTCCAGCAACCAATTCCCCATCCACTGCACGTCTGGGAGAGCTTTAGGAAACAGAGCGAACAGCTGACGGCGGTGGCACATATGGGGACGGGGCCAGCCACCAGCAGGAGCCAGCGTAAAAACAGCATTAGCCGACAGCTTAATGCTCTCGCCATCGAAATGGGGTCGGCGCGCTATGTGCCATGCCCATCGGCAGCCAAACGCGCACGCAATCTCACTTACATCTTCCAGAGACCCCCGGGCCTCAACTAAATTAAGACCCATTTTCCCGCATTTTCTTAAAACAATCTCACGCCAAAAAAATGCCCAACAATAAAAAAAAGTGTTTGAACTTATCCACTTTTCTCACAAATGAAACTCGAAAGTTGGCGATTCGCAACTCCTTCAAATGGGGAATTTAGAGAGAGAGAGGAGACTAGCTCTCGTTCACAAATGGAATATTCCAAAGAAGCTCATTAATCCTGGCTCTTATAATTAAATACCAAAGACAGCGCGCGCCCCTTGCCTAATGGAAGCGAACGTTAGGTATGCCAATTTACAAGTGCAGAGAGAATGAGAACACTTCTCACTCAATCGCAAATTAAATTAGCAAAGATTTTTTATGTGTTGCCGATCGGTGGAGCCCACACTTACTCGCATAACATGAATAACCCCGCCAAGTAAGTAGCAGAAGCAATATTAGTCCTCATCGCGACCCCACCTCCTCTCGCCGATGTGGTGTTCTGGGTGGTAATGAAAGAACATTCGAGAATCGGATACTTAGTGAAACGGCGATAAAATGATGTTCTTTGTATCCTTTGTACTCCGATCGCTTCTTCTTCGAACCGTAACCAAATTATTCATTCACCAAATCATTCAATAAAGCATGAATTTCTTCAATAATCAATATTATTGATTTTAACAAATAACTGTAAAACAAAATTATGAAACTTATTCCTAATTTAATCCAAATGCCATAAAACATAATTCCGATCGACTGAATCAGCATCACAATATTTTATTCCAAGCTCTACAAAACAAAAATATTTTTAACAAAATTTAAAAAAAAACCATCTCAACTTATTACAAAGGTCACATCAGCCAAGATGAATAATTAACCATACTTATTCTATGAAACCAGCCTGTTCATTTATATTTGCCCATTTTGAAATTGCAATATCGGTTTAGGTATCAATCAGGATCGGTTGAATAATTGTATACAATGTAGCTGAATTTCCATCACAACTTGCGCCATCTGGTGGAAGCGTGTATCATCGGTAACACAACCATCCAGGACAGAGAAGACCAAGAAACAGATATTGTATAGTCTTGAGCTGGAAACGGATGATCTACGAGTAAACCACCGCAGTGTAAAAAAATCAGCCTTCCCTAATTGACCTAAATTTTGCTGGTGCCATTGTGACAAGGTATGGAGAATGTTCGCCACCGCCGCCACTCTTTCGTTGTGGCACTACCGTATCGATTTTAGCAGCTATAGTCCATTGAGCTGTCTCTCGTACACATTTGCAGTTCAACAAACAATGGACGGGGGAGGAACATTCTCTCGTGGTTGTCATTGCGTCTAGGAACGGGAAAATTACACTTCTCTTCCACTCGGCGCATGCTAGGATTTACAAGTTCATTTATACGGGAGAGGAGGAGGAGGGGGTGGGTAACGTGTTACTCAATCACGATGGCCAATAAGCGATACGGACACGGGTCCAATTATGATTATTGGTTTTTGTGAGAAACCAGAGATGTGGAAATTCATTTCGACCGGAAAATCTTTACGCGCTTCACCAACTCTTCACATCACTCCTGCAAACGCGGATGCTGATGGGGACGCATTGTAGTTATCGATAATGCGATTACCGATTAGAATGCGAGTAAGTTGTCTGGACTGTCATTACTGATAAACATCCGCTTTTGCATTAGGAAATATAAGTCAGCGCATTTATCACGTAATTTTCAAGCCTACTTGAAGTATTATAGTCTTACGAGAAAAACATTTTTTGCTGCCAATAAGTAATCTGAATAGCGGTTTGAATATACAATTTCCTAGAACTTTCCCCAATTTTCTCTCTTCAATCACCAACAAGGAAACTTAATTATTTCTTCTGTTCAAATTTAGAAATTAAATGATCGGGGAAACAAATTCAATCGAACTTATTTATACTTACACTAAGTGGCATAATAAAGAGGACCCTTATAACTTATATTTAATACCATTCACAATGAAGTAGTTACCGAATTTCCGCAATCTGGAAATAAAATACTAATAATAGTTTCCAGTTCTTTTCCGAATTCTACCTTAAATTTTAAATCGCCATGATTCAACTGACGATTAGAGACCTCTTGGAAGTAAATTTATGTTGCTTTAAACAAAATAAGAATCGCTTTACCTACAAGTTTGAATTGATTTTGTTCAGTTGCTGTACGAATATATCAATACACAAGTACTTAAAACATTCTGAAAATATTTTTACCATACGATCCTACTATCCGGTGTCAAACAACGGTGAGAGAAACGAGAAATGCAATCACTGTCGTCAGATACTTAATCCATTTAACCGTCAATTTGTGAGCGAAAACGTACTGCTAGAAACCGATTTCCCACTGGAAAATTCCACACGAAATCTAGTCATAAAAAATTCAGGACCGTACTAAGTCAAAGAGGTCTCACGAGGCACCTGTTTCACAGTCGATTCGATCCAGTTTGAGTCGTTGGGGGTTTGTCCATCCTCTCCATTGATGGCATAATGAGACAACACCGTTGATTGATTGGTTTGACCCCCCCCCCTCCTGCGCCCGATATTGGCCACCAACCAACAAGTAGGCCTGCAAAAAGCAAGGAAAAGAACGAGAGAGATACACGTAGACAGCAATTACTGAGACAAGAATCGATTTTATCGCCACCAATTCGTCATGCCGGTCGCGAATAATTAATAACCCAGGAGCGAAATTCAATCTAACATCGCCAATCGATGTACAGTGTAGTCTCTCGATATAACGAGGGGGTTCGGACCTGCATTCAGATCGTGAGTGTCGCTGTACACAATGGGGTACGTTTCCACGGTTTCCGTGACGTTTGTGTGTGTGTGGGCGGGCAACAAAAAATTCTCTTTTGCAACGTCAGGAAAGGCGCGTCGGCCATCGACAAGCAAGCCTAGAACACCGGTGCCTACATGTCGATAATGTCAAAGCAAGACGTGTCTCATCCACAATGTCACAAGATTTAAAAAAAAATAGCCCCTTAAAATTTTAGTCTAAATCCTTTGTCTTAATTAAAAACAATAACATCATGATCAATACGATTTGTAGCGGTCACCCGGTTAAGCATGTTCATCAGATTAGGCGAAAAGTGGAGATCAACCACCGCGCGGGAGAAAGTGAAACGCAGCACAGCATCAGTTCAGGCTGGACAACGTGACCTAATAAATATTAATAGCAGATTTATGAGAAAAGATCGCGATCTTTCGACGCTCTCACGATTTACGCTCCAAAGCACAAATATGTCGCGATGCAGCGCTTTACATGTGTATTCACGCGCTACTGAAATATCTGTTCGACAGATGGAGCTGCCAGTAGTATGTAGAGATTCACTGAAGAGCGCTCTCTCGTTGTACTATTGCTACTCATGTTATTTCGGGAGCGGAGCGCTGCGTTCAAAGAAAACGAATCTTCTCAGGCGATCCAGCAGAGTTGGATTATTTCTATTCACAAAAGACTAAAGCGCGCTGAAAACGCTTCTAGGAAATGCGATTTTTTGGTTTGCATTTCCTAGGAGTTAGAGTTGTGATTTTTTTTCATACCAATGAAACAAAAGATCGCGATCTTTTCTCGTAATGTAAACAGGAGTAAACGGGGCTTAACAGCGGCGGGACAACGACTCCGGCGCTCTACACATTGACGTCATTGACGTCGCCTGACGCGGCGGGGAACACTCGACCATTCACGTACCGTCAACATTATATCTGCTCCAGAAAGCGGAACACAAACACACACACGCAAACGCTCTTACGGACTACAGCCTATTGACTTGTGTATACGAGGTCGGAGAGCCCAACAAAAAGCGACCAAGACATCTATTTCTTGTATCGATTTCCAATTTCCATACGTGCCCATCGATTACCCCCCCAAGAGCGGGGCACGGGAGCGGGGAAACAATTATCGGTGGGATTAGCGCACGACAGGTAGCCCAAACTAATCGTCAACGAACCCGGGCTCCATTCTCCGAAACTTGCTTCATGTACACCTACAGCATTGTGTGATACATATAAAAGCTCCCCCTGTCAGCGGTTTTCCCCGCACAACGGGAGCGGAGGCAGATAAGGTTAACATGCGAAAGAGGGACACATTTGTCATGGTCGTGATCTTCAAAAAATGTGGATTGTTGACAACTTTGGCCAGCCCCCACCCCCTTCTCCCAGACGCCATTCAGCGCTTGTTCAAGTCTGAAGGTCTTAAAACAGACTTCTTTAACCGACTAAACAGATTTGCAAATTTCAAGATCTCGCAAGAGACTCGAAAACGTTCGAAGTTCCAAATTCGTGTACCAACAGAAAAAATGATCGACGACTCGAGGGGCAATCGTAAAATGAAGTAACCAGCACCTAATCTGACGCTGATCGTAGAAAGTCTGAGTATCAAGCGAGATAAGAATAGGAATAGTTGATCCCAGACTGCGCCGGATGACATAGAATTGTAGCGAGAAAAATCACACAAACTCAATTTAAAACAGTTTTCACAATGACCAACTTAATAAATTTAAGTAACTATTTGGAGCGCGAACCAGTTAAACAAATTAAACTTGCAGACAAACATTATTATAACCAATCCAGACTCCAAGCACGCTGAAGTCAAACGTACTAGAGTGGCGTTTGCGTTTCATGTTGAAAGTCACTCGCAATTCCATTGGTTCTGTATTTTCAATAAGCACCTGCACTCTCGAAGGCAATATGCCCACTAACACAAGTAAGCTGGAGTCACGTAAAACTGATTCAAAAATCATTTCGTACAAGATATTCGTATCTTATTGAACGATCCTCCCCCTACCTCGTAAGTTAAGCACAGCGGATGGATAATGAGCGGTAGGAGGAGGACGGGGGGGGGCAAACTGTCGTTACGCAATAACGCAAATTCCCTCGCGCCTGGCGTCAAACAGAGGACGCGAGTACGGCACTGTAACCAACATCGGCCTGCTGGATACACCGATTCGGCGCGGCCATTATTAGGCACAAAAAGAATAATCATAATCGTGGGTTCGGCAATATGCCAGCGCCTCGTTTAGCCAATCAGGCGTGATGGATGATAAATTGGTCGGCGCCTGGCTTGTACTGTATTATAGCTCGCGTGATGTGGACGTGCGCGCCGCCCATGCACCCACCACCAACATCGATTTTTGTTGTCCCGTAGTCCCCCCTATCGATACGCAAAACGTGTGCGGAGATGGGGCACCAATTAGGAACACGGGGTCAGTCGCCCGCCGATTTCCACATAAGATTTACGACAGACACCATTCATGTTTTAGGAAGTTCTTGAGAAGCTGGTGCTGAATTGGGATTCTTTCTTTAAGCGAAAAATGGGTAACACACGCAGATACTACAATCTGGCGAACGATTTGAAACCAGACATTTGAACTAAGATATGGGTTGTGCGTGGGACAACGCCCAACGGAAGTTGGCGCTGTCCCGCCGGAAGCAACCCATATCGTACCCAAGACGTCTTACAAATTCTCTTTAGAGTATTCGAACAACAAACAATTACAACAAATATTCGAGTTATGCTGAAACAATTTTCGTTGGTCTGGATTAGTTTTCCTGTCTAGGTCATACTATTTTTACTTTCTCCAAAGTTTAATATTAATTTAAAAAAATAACAAAAGAGCATAGTTCGCTCGGCTTGGCCTCACCCCACTAACATATTTCAAAACTAACTCGCTTACCCCATCCATCTATTGCAATAGTCAGAATTGGTGGATTCGGGACAGTACCGAATGAATTGCAATAATAGTATTACCAATAGTATTACCAAGAGTAAAAAACGATACAATGTGTCGCCGAAAGAATTTGACGTCATGCCACGGGCGATTTGACACTAATTGGCATATATAAAATAACTTGGCAAACGTTATTCAAAATTAATTTTTATTTTCTTGGCTGGTTTTTGTGATTCGTCGTTGTGGAAATCGCCACACATTTGGATGCCAAGGAGAGCATCGCTATAAAGTATCGACGTTTCCTCTCCATTAAAATTCACCGCAATTGAGAAGTAAAAACTTCTTCACCCCAATGCACACATGACTTTGATGCCGGTACAGCGTCACCAGTGCCACCAATCTCTGAAACTCCGTGGTCCCAACACGATATCCTATTATTCACGCTAGCTAACGATGCAAACGATGCGATTGCAGCGCCGCCAACGCGAGGATTCCATCACCGTCACCAGCGAAGAGTCGCAACGTCACGGAGGATTTCATTTCGCCGGCCCACTGCGGGGGTGACTTCCGGTGACGACAGCCAATAGATCATTGCCAATCTCGCGCCAACAGAAAAGGTGGTGGTAGGCCCCCGAGAAAGGATGTTGTTAGGCCAAACGACGCGCTTTGTTTAGTCATTGTCAGTCACTGGTAGCTATGCGGCGGCCGACGTGAGGGCGGGGCGGAAAGCACGGATAGCGCCCCCTGGCGGAAAAGTAAAATCGGAGACGTCACCTCGTAACCATCCCCCAACCCCCCACCGCCTTCGGCATGCAAATTCGGAGTATCCAGACGATCTCGCTCATACTGGTAGTGGGAGTGAAGGTGGAAATGATGAGGCAGGGCTGTTGAAGAGGTGGGAAGAGTGCAGTGGTAGTGGGGAGGGGGAAGGGGGTTTGCTGCCGGTTGGCCTACGCAGTTGAAAGAAATGCGCCCATGTACGGTAGATTTGCGACGCGCAGTTTCTTCTAAACTCTGATCACGTGGTTCGATGCGCGGAATAGCCAACAGCATGAAACGAGTAGAGTGCAGGATGAGGAGTTTCTATATCCTGTTCTCTGACGGAGACTGGAGTTAATTGTAGCGACAATGGATCTTACGTTTATTTTTATTCCTGGTTCACAGTCTGACGATTCTCTCCTCTAACGTCATTTTGACTTGAAATTTTTATAGAAAAAAACGCATTGTTTTAAACATTTTGTAAACTCTGAAAGTAATAGAAACAAATGACACCTGGTCACATCTTTGTTTACCATTAGTAAGTCTTTCAGCGTTCTAGTAGTACACATAGCTCAAGTCATTGAGTATAATGGCCGCGGCGGCGTGCCGAAAGTATATTTTTAGCGATCCTCGTCAAGCCATCCCTGACGGTGCAGAATTGGAGAGAAGAAAAAAAAGATTGCCATTTTGGCATTTCGACAACACCGAAATCCCAAAACGTATATACTACCAACACGCGATCGGCCCACACTATTCCTACGGTAGGCCTGGGGAAAAAATGTTCCCGAGTTCTATTCTCAGAACAGTTTTAAGATTCCGGCAAAGACCGGAGTTTCCCGATTTATTTACTTTTTTTGTAGCCGTCGTGTGATCCGCCCCTTTATGACTAACAGCAGTAGAATGTCGCCAAAAATGAAAATAAAAAATAATCTACGAAAATAAGTGATCGTGTTTTGTCGAAATGGTACAGAGTACAAACACTGACCCGAATTCCTAAAAAGATAAAAAAATATATAAAAACGTATGCGATCATAAGTGTATGCGTCATCTGAACAAATGTACATCTAGATATAGTGTAAACATCTGTACATGCAAAATCGAGCAAACCATTTTTATTTGGAGAATACTTGTACAATACGCACTACTGTACTGTACTTGGCACAATATGCTCTTTCGGATCGATTGCAGAGTGTCGTCGCCAAATTTCAAATGCCACAAACTTGAAAATAAAAAAGTCAGGGAAATTCATGTAGCGCAACAGTTCTACAACCAAAATGGACATTGTCTTTGTTTTCAGTGACAAACAAGCATTCTTGGTAGTTCTAAAAAAAAATCCATATTGGGAATATTTGGTCGATTGCTGGTGGGAAAAAATGACAGATGTACAGTTCTTTGCCATCGGACACCCCACTGCGATCAGCATTCTATAGAACACGCAGATATCCAAGTGCTGCGTGTGAGTGCGTGGGTGGGGAGAGAAAGAGTGTCAGCAGTCGTGTGCTTGGAGGAGGAGAGGGGTGGAGGGATTGGGGCAGTGGGCCCACTCACACACACACAAACACATACACATGCAAGCACGCCACATCCATCTGCCTTCCATCCCAGGCCTAGTGACCTACACACGACTTTCCCCCCTCGATACTGCCAGGCCGCCTCCTGGGACCAGACAAAATATTTAGGCTCACTTGGGAAGCAAGACGTCAGCGCGCCTTATAGAGCGTAGATGTGAACTTTTCACGAGATGGCGTGCATTTAGTCATTTGGCTTTGACCATTTAATCCGAATTCACCGCTAGGAGCGCAGGGACCACTCAAGAATTTTCTTTTTAGCAAATTGACCGTTCTTTGATCAGCTGGAACTGCAACGAACCGATGTCTGGAACGCAAACCAGATGGTACGAAAAACTAACGCAGAACTGCCATGACCAACCATTTTGTAATGTACATAAATCACAATTTCCATATCAGTAGATTCAACAATTCGAATTTTGGAAAGGTTTGCGAGTCATCGTGAAAATTCGTAGATCTCAGGAGGATATATACTCACACGCGAGGGGAGATGAGGGAGCGGCGCCAGGAGAGCTCTAGCGCGAAAGCAAAATGGCGGCTGCGCTGGGAAAATTGGGTGGGGGCGATGAAGAAAAAAAAAGGTAGTCGACACCGGGGCGGGCCCGGGGGCAGTCAAGGACAAAATGGTCATTTCGGTCGAAAGACTCTCACACATGCCACGCACCAGGGCTCGTTCATCGTGCCGCACCACTTGAAGAGGGTCGAAGAAGTTGCCCCATCACAACAGACCTCCCCATCTCCCCTCCACTTCAGCGCAGTTTCGCAGAGAATAACGCTTTAGCGCGTTTTATCCATTCCCCAGTTTATCAATACGAGTTGCAGTTGCGCTCGCAGATTGGAATCAGCGCCTGTGGAGAGAGAGATGCTGAGAAGGGTGTCTGAGGATAAAGTGTATCGAATGTTTCGATCTTGCGTGCGTCACGGGGATGAAGTTCATGGCGTGAGCGGTATTTTCCTCCAGTTGCCTCTCCAGCCCACCGTCAAACCCGTAAATGTTTAATTTTGTTATGATTTTGCGTCGCTGAAACACCCCACCCCGCCTTGCTTTCCCGCACAGCACCTGCCTTGTGTGATTGCTTGCGCGCAAGGGGCAAAACGATTTCCGTACAGCGAGCAGCGACATCTAGCGCGCGTCACGGAAAGCACCTCACATATGAGGTACTTGCATCCGCCTGATGTGATTGCTCGTCTGCAGGGGCAGCAGTATTCATGTGCCGTCGCGCTTGACGCGAAAATTGTGCCTTGCACACTATATATATATGAAAGAAACAACTACGTCACAACCATCAATTCTAGAGTGCGTCAAGGTTGAAAAAGTGATTGAATTAGATGGGTTACGGCAGGGCTACTCTCGAATGCCTGGATTATCTGAATATTAGAAAAGTATGTGTGGAGTTGGGGGAGATGGAGCTCACCATACTAATCAATAATTTGCCCAGGGTGTAGTCTGAGACTAAGAAGGCTCTGGGGTTCTGCGTTTCTATGGGGCATTGGTGAACTTCGTGTTGCTTTCTCCTCTTTCACTCTATCCACAGATGAATAATCGTGGCGTGGCCTGTCACCTTTGCGTCACCACCAACTACGTCACCCCATACGTTATTATTCTATTTATTAGCGTTCGGACGCCGCGACAAAAGACCCTCGTCAATAACAGTCAAGGACGATGGCGATCGGCCGTCACACAAACGCAGCGTCACTGCAATGCCCGCGCGGGCACAATGGCGACAATGGAATGTCGACTTTCGGGGGTATTGTGTGCCAACCTGCGCACACGTCCTTTGGAAATTACCGAAGTTTTTCGGAGTGAGGCCGCGTTTGATTTTTCAGTCACACGTCGATGCTCTATTCAGCTCGGGAGATCCCAGAGCAACAACCGAAGGCTTTCTGAAATTGTTTCAAAATTCACTAACTGTATACAGAGTACGAGCAGGCATGCTCAACCCTCAAAAGTTGTCGGGGTTATGACCTTGTTTTACGATATTTCTCAGCGTTTCTTGACACATTCTAACCTTGGATAGGTATTGATGAATTTTAACCTTGAAGACTCTGAAAGAATTGCTCGCTTCTGATGCCAACTTTTATTTTTGTTTCGTGAATGGAGAACCAAAATAGACTGAAATAATTTAAAGAAGTTGTCGAAAAAAAAAAAATTACGGCTATTGGAAACGAACGCAATGAGTGAGTTATTGACGGATAAAGTTGAAAATTAAAACTTAATCGCACTCGTTATCTAGATATTGGCAATGACATTTGCGCCAAGAAAAGCAAACAGATTTTCATGAATGTCAGTTTTCTTTTGATTTTCGCGGATTCGCGGAATATTCTCTTTAGGTCATAATACAGAGTAACACAGGTAACGTTCGTCATAAAGAAAGAAACAATAGAGTCAAGGTTTCACCAATAACTAGACTACCACTCTGCGTTCGAGCTGTCCAAAATTGACGCCCTCTTGTTTGAAAACGCTGAAAACCAACCCAAATATGGTGGTGGTACGGCATCGCAATCTTTTTCACGAATAGAACAATCAATCGGGAGGACAGGGGATGATATCCCAAATGGAGAACGCCACCCTACACATTCGAATATCTTCAAAAATTATCATCACGAACCCGCGAATTACGAGTGACGAGGCTACCGACTGCGAATGTCAAGATTTTCCGACTGTATAATAATGAGAGGGCGTGTGAGCTACCAACTGTGGTCGGAACACATTGGAGGCGTCAACTGTGGCCACGCGAAAAAAATATATGATTCATACACCCCTCACTTTTCTCTATACCTAACAAATTGCAGAGACGACATCACGCACGCCAAGCTTATTATGTACTCACATTGTCACACAATTGGAAACTAATAAAAATACGTGCCATATCCCTCACCTTTAACACGGAGCAGGTAACTCGAGTATCGCCCAAAATCGATAGCCGACACGCTTTAACACCAGATGACGATCAATTAGTAACTTTGTTATAGTCAATTGTCGCTGCCTGATGTGTTTAAACACTCGCAATTAGAATTCACCGCCAAGACCGCTGATACCGCTTGACGGAAAAAATAAAAATAAAACTTAAAACATGTCTTCGATCATCGCAACACGCCAACCGATTATTTGGAGTGCCATCAGAGGTCACCAATAATATGCGCAGAGGGGATACGTAAGTCACAACTGAATCATAAATTAATAATTGCATCAGAGTACACGGCAGCGACATTTTGATTCTATCCACTAATAAGAAATCAAAATATTGTAAGCAAAAATTATGATGCACTACTGTCATTTTAAAAATTCAAAAATTGCACTTCAAAAGTACGCTCGGGGTTTTTCCGGATTTTTTGGCTAAACGATGAAGTCAAAAATACTATGTGTTCTACATTAATTTATTTTTTGTCAACAACACCTCTGACGATTTTTGGAAACCGTAATTCTAATACAGAGCATTTTCTCCAGTTTGTTAATTTTAATTGCTGTAGGTTCTCCTGTAATATATGAAGTACATAAGTACATGTCTTCACACTTACTTTAGTGCTTGTTTGCAGTTTTCCGCGTCTGTGTCCAGCATCCAGAATATCATACTCTTATTTTCGAAATGTCAACATGCCCTGATCATTCTCCTTTTAACAAAAACGCAATAAAATAAATCCCGTTAATTATTTGATTTTCCCTAACCCTTTTATGTAAGGTCAATGTCTACAGAATTATTAACGAGGCCATAAACTGAACTGATCAGAGAGCCGTACTTTATGACGACGAAACTCATAAACGACGTTGATGATGCAAAAGTACATGTGTATGTGTATACATGCATATTGTTTGAAACGCATTGTGACGGTCCAGTCCAATTCAATTATTTTTATTACGAGAGAATACTATACCGTCCATGAAAGCCTATTAATGTGACTGCCATAAATCTGAACTCCGTTGAAATACAGATCGGGTTCAAACTACTCTTAAGCACTCGTTGGTAAAATTGACAGAACTAGCATTTATCGGAGGTTGTTAAAATAATGTATCTCAAACAAAAACTAGTCTTTTCTTTGTATTAAAAAAAACCAAGAATGTAAAACCAGGGGCGCTTTTAAGAACGCTGAATCTTAAGTTCCCTGAAATTTTTTATCGAATCGCTTGCATTTATTTTTTTATTTTTACAACAGAGTAATCCAGAACCAGTAATGTCGATCTAAAAGCCCACCCACCAAAAGTCCAGCTTTTTCTTTGTTTTGTCTCAACAATCGCTGAACCGTGATTTCTAGTCTGGGTCCACATTTTTGTTTTCGACGGGGAAACGATTTTTATTGAACACACTAAGCATGCATAAGACTTTTCGTCGACTTTTCACAAATTTAACTGTATAAACAGTTTCATATTTTTAATTAGAGAAACGCAATTTTTCTCAATAAGAAAAACACGCCACAATTGTTTTTAACGAATCCCAAACTACTCGCGCTGTCTCGCTGTAATTTCTGCGTCTTTCTTATAACTTGCAAAGAGCAAATAGAACACGAAACACGTTTGAATTATGTTCTGTATTTCTAAATAGCTTTTCTACCAATCACGTTACTGTTCAGGAAATATGAGAGTCACCCTGTGTACACAAACAAAAATCCACTCCGAACAATAATACCGCAGAAACGCGCAAATATATAAATGGCTGTTGGCAATCGGCCAATGACAAGGTGACTCTGATCGAATTCGAATCTGTGCGAGAGCCAGTAAAAATAACCCCCCTTCCCCCTAAGATCGTCTTCCGCGACGAATTAATCGTTTAATAACGACTACGCGCACAAAAAAAAAGAAATCACCCAGAGATGCAGACATTCGGTGCATTTGCTGGGGGGACGAATGAGAGTCAAACCAAACTTAGCGGCGAGCGACCATTGGGCAAAAGTAATGACAATGCGCCACTGTGTTCGGTTAATTTGAGCGGCTGGTTCCTTCACGCACCAATATCTTCCGCAGACCCAGCGACATTAAGCTGCAGTACTAAAAAATGAAGGTGCTGCATGCACAGATTAAATGATTGTAGTGCTTCAGTTGGGATTGTTAAGCCCCATTTACACTCACTCTGATTTTAAAACTAACGCAGACGTCAGACCAAAGTTTCCTCGATCGAAAGTGTTATTTCGATCGAGCAAATCGCGAAAAAGGACCCACCCCTAATAGTGTAGTGTTTCACTGGTAAACATGCTTTCAAATTGAAAGCAATTGAAAGCATGTTTAATAAAGGAATAAATGTAATATAATTTAGAAAAACGTAATCAAAATAATTTCTTCACATAAAGCACAGCTGCGTTTGTGGAATGTAGGAAAGCAATATTGTATTTGTGAAAATAAAGCAGGAGGGGGGGTCAAAAAGACTAAAGTGTCCCAAAAGTCTCGATTTTTTTTGCGCGCGATCCCCACCCTTCTTTCATTATTGGTGTTCGCAAATGATTTATGTGTAAAACTGTGTCTACTAGTCAGTAATCATTTGGCGCGCCAAAAGTGTACACAAATGAATAAAATATATCAATTTAAAAAAAGAACATTGCGCGTAGTGCAAAAATATTGAAACAAGCATAATAATTTTTGGAAAAAATAAGTTGCGAGTGGTTATTTTGACAGTAGGAGTTTCTTAAGTAATTGAGAAATTGTATCGAATAGAAGAGTTAAACCTGCACGACGCACAATTTAAGAAAAACCTATGTTTTAAATCTAACGATTTATGTCTAAACCTGCAAATAAAAATATAAATTAAATGTAATTGCCGCAAAACTTTTGCAACTGACATTCAAAGCTCTGATAAAATCCATGTTTTCGTAATGACGATTTGCAGCCATTGGCACCAACACATGTGACTGTGACCCCCCCCCCCCAAGGGGGATCCAAAATTGAGCAGGGGGTCCAACCCCCGAGCCCCCCGGCGAATACAACCCCCTGTAGGAAAGTGAATATAAAGGAATGACTGACTTGACATTATTTTAGAATTAGGCATGGAAATTATCCAGTGAAAGTGAACTGAAATCGCATATGGCGTGACCGTGATTACTAATTGATGAACTGTACAGCACACACTGTTGACATGACCAACGTGTCGCTCTTAGGAAATTGATGCAGCTGCCAGTTTGAAAACGTACAGGTGCCAGAGGTCTGCCGATTTTAATAACGGACACGTCATGATCGAGGGTTGCTCACCCCGACATATTGAGCAGAACAATTACGAATATGATTACCGACCGGTGCACTTAAATAGTTCCCCTGGCCCGTCGGGCCGTAAAACGCCGATTAATTAGTGGCACATAGAACTGGACCTTGGACTCGGTCCGGAGAGGAATGAAATTATTTCACTTTTGATCCTCTGCCCGCAGATATGCCCTTGATTAACCCATATAATGACAATGGATAGATGCGCTTCCAAGGTTTCAGTCAGCAATATTTCATCTAACCAAAGAAACTCAAAGTTCGTTTCAAGAAATTATAGAAACGTTTAGACAATTTTCGAACAAAAAATGTATCTAGTGTTTTCTGCTGCGGAGAACTGCAGCTGTGAAAAACTGAAAGTTGAAACTTATCCTCAGACAATCAACTTACCAAAATTATTTATCTCATTTCACGTTTTGAACAAGCAATTCTGATGGATCAATTTTAAAATTAAAATCGATAACTTTCAATTTGCTCTACGTTTGGGTGTCCAAAATACATGTATCGTTGAGGACATGATTAAGACATATTGGCTTTCACAAATTTTCCTTACAAATTCATGAAATTACACTCGATAAAAGAACAAATTTGAAGGTCATCCACGCTCTTCTGATCTCTCATGAAACAGATATGCCATTTTTGTATACTCACTGTAAATAAAAAAGTAAGCAACGCTTACAGCAAGTACATGTATCAAAATTTTCACAGAATATTACATAAATCCCCGAATGCATGTATTATTTTGAAGTGTAAGGGTTCAGGGAATTGTTTACGTCAATCCTGTACGTAAATAATTAAGAGATTGTCAGACAAACACGGGTCGGTTATTTTTAGTACAACATTCCCGTTGCCAGCCATCTCAAATATCACACAAACAAATGGCAGCGTTGGCGTTCAACTCAAAATACATTTCGAATTGTCAGGAAATCTAATTAAAAATTTACATACGGTGTCGGCAAACTGAAACCCGGCGTACGAAGTCCGGACATGGCCAGCATTTCGCCGCATACCGGCACGAAAAATGCGGCAGAAGAGGGGGGAGGAGGGGAATGGAGACGCACACTTCTTTTTTTTCAGAGGGGTTTTTCGCTGCCGTTAAACCCCCACAACACACAACCGCGAGTCCCCCTGAATAATCTAATCATCTCTTACCTGCGTGGTGGTGGTGGGTCGTCCGTCCGACAGATGGAACCGGTTTTCGCACAAATCAAATGTCATCAACTGACCGCGACGCACATATAAAATAACAGAGAAAATTCCAGACGTGTGTCGATTTGCGTCGCCATGCCGCCCGCCCCCAAGCCCAATGACAGATAGCGAGTGACTCATTGACGTCATAAAATGGGGGGAGGGGGTGCTTGGCGCTTTTTGTTGTGAATACGTGACACGGAGGGAGCCACTTGCTCGTAAAGCGGACTCCCGTTTCGTTTGGCGCGTTCCATGTTTGGACGCGTTGGTCTAGCGAACGGGAGATATCAAAATCGGAACTGAAGCATGCCGACCAAAGGATTCTGATTTAATTACGCGACCATCTCACAACATGGATTCTTCCAATTCCATTCAGGACCATCTCTCCAAAAAACCTGAATTTAATTAGCATCAATTCCATATTTTATGGATGTCATATGCTCTCGTTATAGCTGAGCAGTGGGGTAATCAGCAGTTGCAGAATGCACTTGAGATTGACCTCAATCTATTGAGCGTCCAGCATGACTTCGAACGCCTATCACTGGCAGTGGGACATCCACGAACCTTGGCCTCATCAAGAAGTAAACAAATGTGTGGTAGTTGTTGGACGGTAAGGGCAGGATAAGGAAAACATGAGGAAGATCTGTCTTTCTGACGTTGATGACATGATGATGTGATTAAATATGGAAATACAGTCTTGAATATGCAATATTTTGACTCGTAAATTTATATGCCTCAGAGCTGTCATAGCGTAAGGATGGCGTCGTCATAGTTTTAGCACTCGTGAAGAGAAGTAGTGCACTGACTGTGGCTCTGCGGTCTCGGGTTCGATTCCCGGCGCAAGCTCTCGAAAATTTCGAACCCGGTGTACCATGAGGGGTACAGAACGCCTGTAGTGCGGTTGACTATAGTTGATTGAAATAAGTGTTCGAAAGTTGACCGCTTATGCTCTTAAACATTTCAGGTTGACTCAATTTGAGCCGCAACGTCTGCAGTGGACTCTTTCCTGTACCAAATCGCTGTGCAAGGAACAACACGACATCTTCATCGACATCTCGTTGATCGATCCATCAACTTGTCCAGTCATCGGGTCTCTAGTTAAAGTGTATGGCGACGTGTCCCAGGAATTAGATTGCACGACCATAAAAGCGAAGGTAAGAACGTCCAAGATTTTGAGACCGAACAAGTTGCTCAATTTAAAACAAATCTTAAAGGATGTTTTATGCAAATTAAAATCTGATATTTTTATGTATTTTTCCCAGATTATAAAGTGTGCAGACACCTTGAATACAACTCTTTATCACAGAGCGGTGAAATTGCGAAATAACTATAAAACAGATTCAACAACTTAGCCCATATGTTGGATTATTTAGATTTGACAAACCTTTTATTTATTTTAAGATCATTATCATGATCATTATTTTAAGAGATGATATCTTTGTCAAGAAAAACTGTATCTCAATTTTGTGTAACTTTCTTTTACAAATAATAAGACCAAGTAAATGTCTGAAACACATTTCCGGTCTACTTTGAGAGATTATAGAGGGAAATAGTTGTACATTTAAATGAACAGCAAAATCAACACGTTAATTGGAAATTTAGTTTTTATTCGACACTAGAATAGAAATAAACGATATATCTTTCTGCAAAATCAATAATAGTTTTATGGAAACGTGGAATTGTAAAATATGTACAGGAAACCGTGTTCCCAATACCCTGTAAAAGCTACATTTGCACGTAAACTTTGTAAATGAATGTGGTAATTTTTGTTATGTTGTAATTACGTAAATGTGCAAAATTTTCAAAAAGCTTGATTACATTCGATTGCAAATTAACTTTCTACGTTTACGTTTTTAACTTTGAATTCTGTAACCTGTATTGTGTATGAATATGCATGCATTATATAATTTTGACCTTATGAACAAGGTTGAAAAAGGTTGTAAAAATATATTCTTATAGAGCATACTGGCCCAAAAATTTGCGCGACCTTAAAAACTACAGGACAAGACACAACAGACTAGTTGAGCAGTGTCACATCCATTGCTAAAATAAAATATAATTCTAAATATGAGGTGATTGTGTGAATTTGTACTTTCTGTTATTTTCTCTTATAGACACTACGACTTAATATGCGGAACGTGATTCTGATTTCAAACAATGTGGTTTCTAATTACGGAATGTTGTGTCGAATGATTGCGAGTAACAAATTCACCACCCATTTTAATTGAACTTGCATTTATACAGTATATACTGTATGTACGGTTGGGGATAAAAGCGCTCGACTTAATCATACTCGATCATAAAAATAAAAATTAAGCGCACAATTCCATATATTCATTTGGAAAAATCTGCCTATTATCTCAAAATACAAATTGGGAACAATTCAGACGATTTTTGAAATTGAAGGTTTTGTCGTTTCATATTTACATTGACAAAATACGCGCTTGGCTATCAGATATTTAAAAATAAAAAATTCGAACTCAGTAACGTTGTCATACATATTTGTTAAAAGTAGAAAATTTTCAAAAAGAATGAGAATAAACGTCTTGAATATATATATATATATAATAAATAACAAGTTGTGCCAAGCAAGCAAGTTATAGAAAATGTGTAATATTTTATGAAATTATTTAAAATCATTTTAATTTTCCTCGGGAGATGAGGACGTGGAAGGACTCTGAGTGAATCGTCATTGTTCTTGTTTTGTCAGTTTCAGTGGTTTTTCATTTTAGTTTATTCTTATTAAAATAAAAGTTATGTTAAATAATAGTTATTTGAAGTTTGTCGCCGACTCTGTTCGTCCGGGGCTGTCCCGGACACAACTTGCTATTTATTATAGAAAATTTTCGCTTAAACTTAAACTTTCATCGATATTGGACGAGATGTAGTAATCTTACCTCTATCTGGCATAAACTCGTATTTAACGAAATTATACTATTTTATGAGGATCTGTCATGCTAAGCATCAATGCAAATACGATCAAGCCCCATTAACATGGACGATATAATATTTATGGCTCCTTCCTAAGGGGAAGTAATTGGTGCAAAACTCTGGGGGGGATTGTTGACGTCACAATTTCACTAATTAATCTATCCAGCGATTAGAATATTTGACAATAAAATCAAATACAGATCGTAATTGAATTTCGGTCAAATATTGACCTCTTAATTAGACATGCTCTAAACCAAACCCCGATAATCATTTTTTTTAACCCCCATTAGATACGATACGCATTCTTGGTTATTGTCTAAACCAACCCAATCCGACACCAGGATATTAGAAAAGTAGGGAACAAACAACGAAAAAAAATTACAAGTGGAAAATATAGTTTGCCTGTCTGCAGACAAAATTAACGGTTTCGTGGCCACTGCAGTATCTTCTTTGCCTGCAATAAATTGATAAATAAAATAAGCGATTTCATTTCATTTCCGTTGCATCTTCACTGATAGAAAAGTCATTGTCAACGGTTGTCACTGGTAGCAGTAACTGGCTTCTTTCAGGCGACAATGACTTTCCAATTATTTTGCTGCCGGGACATTTCACTAGGTTCTATCCTATTGATAGTAGTTGAGAATCCCGCATCCATATTATAACCTACTCGAACCTGGGGTGAAGTAAACTGCAATTGTTTACAACCAAACAATTGTTTTCCATCTAATTTATCCGGAATCGAAATTAATTTTACGAAATAATGCGTCGGAGAATTACACATCTGTACTCGCCTTTGGGTGTCGTTTGTCCACCAGATCTTTCGGAAACTTGTTCTCCTTGTTCTTCGAGTGTCGCTCAGCACCGTACCTCAGAAGCGTCTCCAGCATGACGATCTGAATCTCTTCGTCCAGATGGTTAAGTCGGGCGGCCGCGTGGAGTGGGTTGTCTTTGGTGTAGGTGGAGAAGTTAATGGTGGAGGAGATGTTGGGACAGAATCGGCAAATGACTGACACCATGTCGTTTGAGCCTCGCTCCACCGCCATGTACAGGGCGGTCCTGCCGCCACACAAATCCTGTTTTCGATAAAAATTAATGAGTTTTGTGAGTATCTCATCGAACGCTAACTATGATGGTATTTCATGTTAAATGCCGCTTCAGCTTTTGCATATTTGTTTAAAACATTTTCATTTAAATTCACACATTATTCCAATTTCCTTCCAGTGAGCGCTCAATACTTTTGAAATTTTATTTTATTTTATGATTAAATAAAGTTAACGTTATTTTATAAAATTTATACATGTATATTCTTCAAATGAAGATAAAAAATAGCGAAATTTAATTAAGAATAAACGGTAAATATATTTAAAAATAGACGATATTTTTCAAATTACTCTGAAAGAACTCACAACTATCTTTTTAATACGCCTCTGTCCATACACAATGTAACGGTAAAAACTTTTGGCAGGTTCTCATATTTTACCGCTATAGATCGCTCACAATTCAAAAAGGACACAAAATTAAAAACGAAAATATTGAACTTACGACAACATCCATATTGGCGCCGCTCTGCAACAGCAATTCGATGATGGGAAGATTGTTGACTGTGTCGCTGTGTTTCATCACAGCCCTGTGTAAAGGGGTGAAACCTTTGAAAAGCAAAACACGCGTCGCTTTAGTGACGGGCGACGAAATAAAATATAATACCAACTATAAGTGTGACAGTAAATCTTTCTCAAGGAAATCTGTTCACACTTCGAAAAACAATTTCGAAAATGGAATAGGTTTAAACGTGACTTATGATACACATATCATCCATCGAACACATTTCGTATCTGCATCATGGCTTTTATCAGTTTCTTTTGATAAATATCACTTCAATTATACTTTGTCAAATATGCAATAGTTCTTGATGCTCGACTGTCACTTTCACAGTCAAACACAAAACATTTCCAGTTTATCGACAACATTTCATAGACTAAATTAACCTTTTTGATTTAATAAAAAATAATAATAAAAAAAAAGATTCAACACACCTTCACTATTGGTGCCATTCAGGCAGACATTGGGCACTTGGCACAGCAACCGACCCACTCCTAGAAATCCTTGTCCGGCCCCGGCTACAACGTGCAGCGGTGTACTGTTGTCTTTGCACACACAACTGGCGTCGGCTTTGTTCTGCAACAAGTAGCTGACGACCAGCGGATTGTTGTTGGATACAGCATTGAACAGCGGAGTCTGAAATTGAAATTGATTATTTAAGTAAACAAACAGTAATTACAAACAATAACCTGGAGGCAAATAATTCAACGGTTAAATTTAATATTGATCTTCTCTAGCTACGAACTTGGAAATCTACACCGGCAATTACCAAACTCACAATTATCAATAGTAATTAAATAATTTATTCCAAAAAGAGTTAGACTGCCTGACAAACCCAAACTGATAAAATTCCGATTCGTACCAGGACATAAATTTATTATATACATGAAACCATTTCTGAAGTTTGTTACAACTCCACCCAACATGATTATAAATGTAGATAAAACGCACGAAGCAACAGTGAATGTATGTACGTGAGATGGTTAAGAAAGACCACATTTGCATTTCTCTAAAACGAAGTTGCTCTTACCTGACCGTGTTTGTTAGGTTTGTTGATGCTTAAATTCTCGCGTTTGAACCGTTCAACTATCGCGTAGGTGTACTCGTTGTTTCCATTGGCTGTAGAGATGTGAAGATCACTGTGAAGGATAAAAACAAAAAACCCATGCGAATTAACGGTATTTTCTTCTAACTGTTGAGTATTTGTGATCTGTCAAAACTTTGACATTATTTATATGCAGTTTTTTGCAATGTTCCAAGGAGCAAATTTCATTATCGAGATAACACAACGGAGCGGATTCAACTATCAATTTTTGGAAAGCGTTTCAGGTACCATTTAAGTGCTCGTACGATGTTTTAATAACCAAAAATCAAATGTAATGTGACTAATAACTCAAAATCAAATGTACTGTGTCAACCACAATAAAAGCAACAGTAAGGCGATTGTGAAAACACAACAACCGACGCTTCTACAAACTGTCTCAAACCATTGACTTACGTGTCGCCGTCAGCCCTATCCGATTGCTGCAATTGTTCCGCAGTTTGCCTTTCGACAACCTTACAGGCATCGTCAAGTCGGATCTGATTCAAAGTCGCCCTCAATTTCTCCCGCGCGTTCGGTAACATGAACGCGTTGCTGACAGCAGACGTGGATGGCATCGCACCATCTGAAAATAACCAAAACAATGTTCGAATCTTGATTAATCAAGTCTTTCCATCTGTTAGTACCTAGTATCCTGGTTCTGAACTTTACGCAAGATATATGGCAAAGGTGTTCGGGCTCCCATTCGTCAGCACGTATCAGCTTATCGGCAAACCACAGATCGAAGATAACACCTGGAAGGTCACACGCCCTTGTTGACTTTTCAAGTGCTTTTCTCTATTACCACATGCAAACAGCGCGACATAGGTTCAGTCCTACTCTAAAAATTTGCAATAGGCACTCCTTGAAGTCATATTTGACTCACGAATTCACTTTTACCAGTGTCTTGCTTACTTTTATCTTGAATTTTATCAGAACAATTAACATGCATAGGACAAGGCGGATTGAAAAATGAATCTACAAATTCTTCCTTCCAAACCAATTTTGATACGACATTTACAAGTGTTTATCATAAATGAGGATAACTTTGGGGGTGGAAAAAGGCTGATAACACAATAAACAAAAGTAATTTTTGATTTGTCTAAAACGTTTGCCATTACGCACGTCAATTTGAGATAATCACGATGATTTATGAAGCGAATGCTATCAAACTAAGTCAACATTGAACTTGTAGTGAGCCTAAAAGGATATCATGGCTAAGAAACGAGTAAACAAAAATTGCATATCTTTATTTTTATTAGTCATAATTCAGACCAACTAACAGAAAAGTATCCGATTTTTCTACAAAATTTATTTCCTAAATGGCACACATTTCACCAATTTTGTTATTGATAAATAGGTTTCCATTAATTGGGTTTTATCGTTACAATTCAGGCTATTTTAGTTAAAAATTATAGATTTTAAATTTGTTTCGAAAAGTATTTTCCCCCAAATTTCCTAAACTTATTCGCCTTCAATTTCTGTTTTCTTAATCTGGCCATTTTTCCTTCATTAAACTTCACGAATTTTTTATTTGCACACTCACATTGCGACACTGTGTATTGTTGCTGCTGCAGCTGTTGTCGCTCGCTAGACGTCGACGACGGCGCCAGCGTAGCCAATGTTCTGACAGGAGTGGCAGTGGACGCCCCTTCGCTCGTCTTGGGTAGAATGTGCCTGTATTTAGGCGTGTTGGGCATCGTAACCAGGATGATCACTGGACCTTGCATCGCCTGCTGTTGCACCTGCTGGATCGGCATGGATGCCGTCCCGCGCGGCCCAGCCGGCGAAGACTGTTGCTGTGGTGACAGCTGGCGGGGGTAGGACGTTGGGACCGGTTGACCTGACAGATAGGCCGTTGCATTCACCGAATGAGGTAGCGAAACATTCACCTGTCGCGGTGGCGCATAACCCGGCTGAGACTGCGTATAGCCCGACTGGGACGTTGAATAAACAGAATGGTTTGGTGTATATCCCGACAGGGATACTGCATGCCCCGGCTGTGGTGCTACATACCCCGACTGGGGCGATACAAAACCAGCAGACTGAGCCGCTGCATAACCCGACTGGGGCGCAGCAGGCATCGGTACATACTGAGCCGGTGTATAAGTCGACTGGGGCGCAGCAGGCATCGGTACATACTGAGGCGGTGAATAAGTCGACTGGCTGGAGATGGCGGGTTGGATTAGTCCATGCGTTTGACCGGATCCAAAGTGCTGGAGCGGACGGCTGGACTGAGCGGGACGGGCGGACGGAGGTCGTTGGTTGGTCAGCGTCTCGTCTTCAGCGCCGCAGGGGATGTCGACGAAGGAATCATCGAACCCATCGCCAAATACATTTAGGTATGGGAGGAGATCGAGCGGTGTATCAAAGTCCAAATCGGAGGTTGCACTGGCTTGTTGCTCAGAAGAACAGTCGCCAACGTAGATGGAATCGAAAGAGGTGGATATTGGTGGTGTTGCTCCCTCACTTGGCGAGGCTGCTGCGGCAACACTTGGTGGCGATCCGATGGTAAAATGTGGAAATCCAGCGGCCACCTCCGCGGCAGTTTCTGGGGAGACCGGGTACTCTGGCGAGGAGGCGTTCAGGTCGGTGTCATCGGTAGTAGCCGGGCTGGAAGCGCTCCAGGCATCGGAAGCCGGACTGAAATCGCCTGTCTCTCGGACTTGCAGAAAGGAGGTTGGTAACGGGAGAGTCTCAGTCCACTCCTGCACCTCCACAATAGCAGATGATGGACTCGCAGTGTCGTAGGAGGGGGTCCAGGTGTTGCCTGGCGAGCTGGCATCGAAAACCACGTCAAAGACAGAACCGGACTGATGCCGTCCACGGTCAGATATGATGGCATGGCCACCGGACTGAAGGTTGCTCTGTCGATTAATGCGGCTGGGCGGTGAACTGCCCAGTATTTCGGAGGCTGTTACCGTCGTGGATGCGGGTCCGGAAGTAGTGGTGAGCGCGGTTGGGAAATATGTACAAAATCCACCGGTGTCCTGGGCGAGTCGGGTGGACCTGCCCAGCACATACTGAGTGGGAACGGGAACCGAGCGGTTACCGGATGGCGGTGGCGGCGGTGGGGACGAGCCTGGCGACGAGTCATGGTAAGAGGAGTCGGAACTGGAGCCGGGTGACATAGGCTGGGCAGATTCACCGTACGGGTGGTACTTGCTGGCCCTTGGTAATCGGCCACCCATGGTGGGACCGCGATCTGGCACTTCAGAAAGGTCGTCAGAGTCGTCATCCTGGCTGTCCTCTTCATCCTCGTCCGACTCTTGTGACTGACATCGTACATTGTCTGGCTCGACAACTGAGGTGACGGTGGACATCATACGGTACCGAATCGGATTAGCCGTCGGTTCGCTACTTGAAAGGCTGTCCCTGACCACTGGACGGTTGTCATCGTTGGACACATCGACTTCGGTGATGGTCAGTCCACCCATTCTGGTAATCAGCAAGTCGTCGCCGGTCTCAAGCGCCCGGACACGTGGTCCGTTGAGGTGGGCATTGTCGGTGCCGAAGAGGGATTTGTTATCCGGCATGCTGTCCATCCGCCGACGGTCGCAGCGGTTGTCCAAGTTGAGGTTAGCCTGGTCTTCGGTCGTCTTGATTATGCGGTCGCCGCTCTCCACCTCGATCTCGCGGATCTGGATGCCGGTGTTGCCGTGTCTGACGTTGGTCTGGTTGTTGTTAGCAATTTTAAGGCCCCGGACGGATCGGTTTGACGACATTTTGAATGGATTTGTGTCAGCGGCTAGCGGCAAGATTGATGACGGACGCAAGACTAAGTTGGCCTGGCGATTCTTTTTATTGGCATCTGGAAAGGTGAAGGTAAAATAATTTTAAAAATTGAGTTACTCGATCAATTGGCATGCAGCGAAAGGTTAAAATGTAGTCTACCACAGTGCTACATGTCATTGCCTCATTTCATATCATTATCTTGTTCGACGTAGTTTGATAAAATAAAATTACATTTCATTAGCCAGCCAAATGTATACAAAATTATTATCGGAAACATTTTTTTATAAGTGTCGCAACATGTAAACAAACGTGCAAACATAACCGAACACACAGGAAGTTGGATTAAAATCCCCATAAATTTGAATTTGCGTTAAATGAGTTTATGCTGTGCGCAAAATAACAAAAAATTAAAATCCATTCATTATACACGATCATGCTTCTAAAAGTTGGAGCAAAACACAAATATCGACGAAAACGGTAAGACCCAACTAAAACTTCCCACTACGAAACAAAAGATGAATAACTCGCCTTCGGCAATCATCCTTATAAAACCAACCAGCAGCAAGCAACGCTTACATCAGGAGGACTGGGCTGATTAGAGCAACAAGACGTGTGATAAAACAAATCGGCTTGTCTTTCAACCTGTACTTATCAACAGTCACTCTTCAGCTCTCAACACCCAGTTCTAAAACTGCTCATGCCCCACCCCAGTCCACTCCATCTTATGTCAAAGACGGTGCAGGGAGTCTCTTCAATGTATGTAGTTCATGCAACAATTACAGGTAGAAATCATAACATAAATGTTTTTTGTTTTTTGGAGATACGCGTGGAGCAGAATAAATATGGAAAACGTGAATCCCATAGCACACCAATTGAAATGGCGCATGTGGAATGTCTAGTTTGCAGTTTTAATCCAAAATGCTTTTTTTTAAAAAAAATCTACGGAATTATTGCAGTGCACGGATTGCAAATCCATGGCCATAAGAAGCACTCGACAATTTCGCAAAGCAAATTCTATTTGTGTTCAGTGAAGGTACCTTTAAGTACAGACGTCCCAATCCCAAGTAAATTATAACATGTACCCGCAAATACAATTAGCAGATTCCGAGATTCAGACACCTGTTGACTGAGGTTTACTCAAATCAACGAGTTCTCGGGCAGGATGCCTTAAAAAAATGAAAACTATACCTGACCAAGTTTACTGCGTCGTGACTATAAAACGTGTGTCGTAAACATTCCCCAACTTAAAATGCCTAAGCTCCGAGGACAAATGTACCAAGACCTGCTAATTAAAACTCAGAAGAAACTACTGTTTGAATTATAAAAACGTGTGCAGACACCTCATTGGTTGGGAACACATCGACTCGACGCACGGGATAGCCGGACACGAAACCAAAATCGTGGTGGTGGTCGTACGTATAACCTCAGAGATGACGTGGGTCCACGGCAGCCGAACGCGAACAGGCTCGAACAAAATATTTTTTCCCCTCGCTCTTCGAAAAGCGAATGTATCCCGAGAATCTCCGACCACTTAATCGCAAAGCGTGACTATAAATTCAAATCCGGTGACAGCTCTACGGACGTCACAGCGTATATCGACTGTATACATACGCTCGGCACAGGACACACACAAATTATGACTTCATATGAACGAGTTAGCCGCGCTTAAACTAACACGCCCACGCGCCTGTGGATTGTGACGTCGACAAACAGGCAGAGTGGGGGGTCTGCATCAGTTTAAACATTTGGGGTTTGTTCACTTGAGACCACCGATCGAAACTGTGATTCGAATATCCTGAATTATGTTGAAAATCGACGGCACCAAAATAATTGAACCGAAAAATTGAGTTTGAAGTACATGTAATTATGTGTACAGTATTCAAGCTTTTTCTCGCAAAAAATGAGCACAACGTAACCGATCATTGATATTCCAGAACTCAAACGCGTCAGTGTCGAATTACCGATGCTGCGAAGCGCTGTTAGAGGGGGGACAAGATGCCACGCATAACTGGTAAACTCCCGACTCCGCACAACTCAGTTTCGATTTCCAGTTTGTCAGACATGTGGTCACAGGATATAAGATGGCATTTGTTGATTGAGATAGGGAACTTCGCGCACCACCTTTATCAGCTTTATCGAAAGCACACAATCAAACTGGACTTTAACAAAAAAGAAAAAATTCCACCCTCGACAGAAAGCTTACAGGTACGGTTTCAAGGCGATCCCACTTTTTAATTCCCCCGAGTAGCTGCTACAGGGGTGAGGCGGAGTCACCATAAAAGAACGCGCCCCTACGGAGGATTTGCGTTAAACAACCAGTCTTGAAACGTGGCCAATCAGCATCGGGTCAAAATTAATCATGACGTCGTGCGATCATAACAACTCTTTGCCTACTGACTGGAAATTGAAATAGCGATTGCTGCACCTAAACAACGTTGCAGATTGGCGAACGGACGCTCGTTCGATGAGCGGATGTTGACGCATTTCTAAAAATGAACCGAGCGACCCGTACTATAACTACAAACGAAGGCATGACAACAGCCTTGGCTTCTGGCGCAAGACCGATTTTGACTAGGCTTAACGAACTTTGGTCTAGCGATAACACGAATAAGTCAAAAGTTGCGGTAATTAATTGGATTTCTAGCAGAAGAGGAGTTCGCCTGAATAAATACCAAGTGTACGGATGAAGTGATTCCGGGACATCTGCGAATTCTACTGCGCGTGGATCCAACTTTGTGAAACAACAAATTTGATTTATGCACATCTATTTTATATAACTACATTAAAAAGATCCATGTTTCCATTAAACTATCGCCGTAAACCAATGAGTTATCATGACACTAAAATCTCTATTAGACTGACTGACTTCCAGTTGAAACTTATCAGGGAAACGGAAATCGGTGCTAGATTTTTAGTCCCCTCTGATGACTTTGTCAGGATTCCTTAGCAAGTCCCGGGTTCTTAGGCACAAAGGATTGTGTCAAAATAAAAAGAAGCAAATTCCCAAGTCAAGAAATTCGAGAATAACTTGATAAACAAGCATCGATTCAAATTTCCCAGTAAATCTGAAGCAGCCGAGCGTGAGTCAGTGTCTGAGTTCAACCATACGTGAACTTCAAGTGAGCGCCACTTGATGGCAATGAGGAAATTAGACGAACCAATACCGGGGGAAACAGAAGACCGAATACTTACAGAAAATGACGTATTTCAGATTGCAATCAAACAAAAATGAATATAGGACTCAATAACACTCGAATCTGTCTAATTTCGAAACTGTTCATGCGGGTGACCATGTGTCAGCTAGATAGTAATTGGTTCTACGAGTACATAATTTGGTGCCAACCACTGGAGAGAAATTGTTAGTGTGGATTAAAATAAGGGGGCCAGATTCAAATGTAAAATAGGAAAATGTTTCTCAAATGTGGAACGACATTTAGCATACATGTTGGCAATAGTTTTCTCCTTTAATTGCTTTTGGCGACTCGATCTGTTCGTCTTTTTTCATCCGGCACTGTCCCGGACACAACTTGCTTTTTATGAATTGGTACTAAGCCATGATTAACCACAATTTTATTTGGACCAACAGACATTGCAAAGAGTTAGCAAATTTCACCGTTCATTGTCCAAAACATAATCAAACAAGACCTGAAATGGCAATAATTAATGAACCAGAAACCTAATGAATTGACTGAAGCAACAAAATGACGCACCGCAGAGTTCATTGTTCTAAATAAATTGATATTTGAACGCCTACATCGCTTTATCCTCTCAACAGTTCTGATATGGATCCAATAAATTAAACTATTTGTGGTAATACAGAGTAGTTAGTAGTGGTCCAAAATGCCTTCCAAAAACGATTCGTAAGTTGGACGAGTTAAAACAAGGAGAATTGAAAACTTGGCAAGATCCTGATCAATGAGTATAGATCTACTAATGTAGAAATAATCACAGTTTTGTTTGATCACTTTTCATTTATGAGTGATCATTCATTTATTATCGCCCCCTTTTTAATTAAACAATTAAGCGAAAAAGCTATTGCCAACATATATGCTCAGATTATAATTTAAAACTTGAACGAGGATCCTTTTTTAATCCACACTGTAGAATTATTTCAAGAGAAGTTATAAAGAACATTAGGATACAGGCATTGCCAAATACAAAAGTGCCACATATTGATGGCAAAGACACCGGCCGAAATAAATCAGCTCTAGATTAGTAAAATCGTAACCCTTTTCTTCAATGTTGCAAATCCACTATAGTTAATAAAAATTAAATAGAAATAGCTGTCGACTGAGAAGTTCCACTTTCGTCCGAATAGGCCTTGAAAGACGACGTTTCTAAGAGCTATTAATTTTGTTATGGTCTGGGCCAAAGACAACTCAAACGTCAGAGCTGCCAATTCAGTCAGGATAAGCGCAATTTATATTCAAAGATAACATTTTTTCTTCCTAGAACTAATATAAACTCCTCACTCGAGACATGCCACTGGTTGGCCTTGGGAAGAACTCAAACAAAACCCATCCCCTCTCAGACAATATAGAAATGCGGATTTTGCGTAAACAAGTGTTGGAAGTTCTGTTCACAAATTTGTACCCATATTCAAATTGTGCGTAAGAATCAGTTGGTCACTGCGAGATTTAGAAAAACAATGCAATCAAGAGATCGGGACACTTAGCAGGTTGATTATCAGTTCCTTGATATTGAGTGCATTTAGTGGAATTAAATATGCACTCTGGGGTTCATCAAGAGATCGAAAAAAGGATACAGTTGGACCAACAACCAATTCAGCAAATTTCATAATAACCGGGACACGTTCGGCCAAGTTACTAGAAATACCTTTTTCGCAACGGTACAACTATCAAATAAAACGAAAAACAACATTATAACAATGGTGTGTTGCGCACATACATGTTCGGCAACAAAATTGGGTAAAAAAGAAAACTTGAAAAAATGTAGGTACGAATGATATCAACTGGCGCACTCAAGTGCAAGCTGGTAAACAGACGGTGTGACGCATCACTTCTCAAAATTTAACTCCAATAATAGCACCGGCATCTACAGTACTAGTAAAGTTATCAAACGAAGATTTGCGTATTTTTATTTTTCCGTCAGTGTGGCCTTGTTCATACACATACGTCACATCCGATCATTGGAATGAGCTGTACCCAGAAGTGTCCCGCTATTTTATTGGTTCATAACTTTCGATCTTGTTAATTGTAAGGAGGAGGTGTTGGTCTCTGCTCAAGTCTGGATCCTGACCGAATTACTTATTTTTTTGGCAATGGTCTGGATGGAACCGTGCATAACCGGTGAGAGTTAGTAGCTGACCAAATTTAAAGATGATGACAATACAGAGTAATCAACTGTTCCGAAAAACTGATCTGCATTGGCATTGGAAGTTTAGAATTAAGTTAGGGAAAGTTTGGGAATGACTGGGAAAGGAACTGTTTCAGATGAAACGTTTACGTGTAGCAGCTGGTTTTTTCTTCTAAATTTTCATACTGCACCAGTCATTTCTTTCTCCTTTAAAGTTATCTCAGACAACTACGGTACAAGTACAGTAGACGCTAGTAGCCATCCGCGCACTTCCTTCATAGGTTATTTTCGCCTAGGATTTCGCCAGTTTTCGGAAGCGAGAAAAGTGCAGCCGTCTGCAGCGCCAAATCACATTCTAGGAAACGATTGAATAAGCTGGGCGCGTAACACTATAAATGCGCAACTTAAAATGTTCGGGCGATATATCGTTCAAGGTCATCTGAATAATATCGTATGCTTCTCTTTTTAGTGTCTCGCAGTGCGCCATTGCTGGGTACGTGATCGGCACGTTGGCAGCCTGGTGTTAAAACCGGGACCGGACTCGCACCCTCCTCCCCTCTCCAAGACAAAAATTGGCTGCTGCCAACTGTTCCTCTCCCCTATGTTCAATGCGTCATCCAGCCCAGACCAGGCTTATATACCGTGTTCGCAGGTCCACAAGTAGCGGATGATTGGCTGCGATGGCGGTGTTAGATGATCCGCACTAGTGCGGTTACGGTAGGAGACGCGAGGGAAGCTGGGGCGGAGACGACAGAGCCTTATCTTGGAATGATAGGCCAGTGAATAAATAGTGAATACTGGGGTCCTCTAAAGCGTCATTTAAACCGGAGGATTTGGAGTGGATCTTCTCCGGTCGCGTGAACTACTCGAATTTTTATTTCTTTTGTCCGCGGCCGCGTGAACCACGCGAAACAAAAAGTAAAACATGCGCGTAGTTCACGCGACCGGAGAAGATCGCCACGCATGCGACCAAGATCCTCCGGTTTAAATGACGCTTTAGTCAGCCATTACTCGTATTACGCTCGTACAATGACTGCGGATCGACGAAGCACTATCAGTAGAGCAACCTCGGTTGCGCTGCGTGCGTGGAATGAGAAAGATTTTTAGGACGTCTGGGTGATAATGTGAAAGGGTGAAATCAGGACAGCACCGAACGAAAAGACCAGCCGAGTGGCGAACTCGTTTTTTAAAATAATATTTTACTATTATTTAATTGGAACTGGTAATTGCGAAAAATACAGAGTTGCGATGAGACCGGGAATTCAAATCCCGGTCTGTTCGAAACTGTATTTTTTGCAATTACCAGTTCAAATTAAGTAACAGCTCATAGTGTGACGTTTGAGTCGATATAACCAACTCAATCGCCAGCACTGTCTTTAATAAGACAGTGCTTCAGCGGTATATATCTAGTCGCGCGCCGCTGTACTGTCGCCACCAAAAGAGCGTTTGGACGACCAAAACGCATCTCGACTCATTTTCGGTCGAAATGTACTGTCGCCACCAAAAGAGCGTTTGGTCGACCAAAACGCATCTCGACTCAGTTTCGGTCACGTGTTATCACGCTGCTCGCCGCCATGCTTTCGTTCGCGATTCCTCGAACTTTGTTTGTTTACGCTGGTCAACTCCCGCTGCTATGCGGGCCGCGCGTCACTCGCTTATGTGTCGCGTATGGCACCGCCGAATTTATGCTTTGACCAAGCGCGCGCGGGCGTCCGTCTCGTGCCGTGCTC